>JAPYMA010000480.1:0-30522 GCA_035041965.1 Anisakis pegreffii
GACGGACGACGGTAGATAAGCCGGAGACGTATAATACCCAATGACGGTCGAGAAAGTATTCCCATTCACCTTGAAGCGATAGAAAGTGATCTGATCTTACAGATGGTGATCGAGAAGTTTCTATCGAAATAAGCAGATATGGTTTGTAATTTGTCGTCAAGTTTGTAAAAACTGTGATAACGATGATCACGAACGCTCCGGTTGTCGGCATATATGAATAGAAGATGTCGTAAAGTTGGTCATTCGACAAGATTTTGTAAACTTCGACGATTTTCAAAAGTGTGCACTAAGCGTAGGCAGCATCAAATTAATAATGACTAAAGCGAAAACTTCAGTGAATCACCCACCTAAAGATCTGAGCGATTTTGTTTCGTTTTTTTATGGAACTGTAATAAAATGTGTACAAAAATTTATTATTGAAAATACTGTGGTTGAGGCACTGCAAAAAATTAAAACTGAAATAAATAACATTTCTGTGAACACAATTGAATCTGGAGAATCCGATGGCCTAGAAAAAAGATATGTTTCTGTGAAAACCTGAGAGTAACGTCAGTTTGAAAGTGGTGATCTTGATATTTCTAATCCTTTGTATACATGGATCATTGCAGATGGAATGTATAGCAATGGGGGGCGCACATACATGAAGTGACTCTAGAAATTCCTTCATATCAGTTTCAGTGAACAAAATCACCCCACAACATATGTACTTTACTGAAACTAAACAATCTGGAGAATCCGATGGTAGAGAGGAAACACACGGGCAGCGATCTCCCTGCTGGATCATCTGACTTGAATTAAGCCGGATTGACCCTAATTAACAAGAGCGAATTATATATCTAAAGCAATGCATGAACTATTAAATTGCGAAGGAAACGTGAAGTGACGGTCATGTTAGCAGAAAGATGAGCTAAAATCGGATTTCATGCCGCTGAACAATCTGTTGATTTACTGTTAATTAGAGCTTTGATGAAATTGTTACAAATCAACTGCGGACAGCAAAGCAGCAACGTTGGTACAGTTAAGATGAAAAATAAGGCTGATTCTCGTACAGTACTCGTACAGTACCTGTGCAGTACCTGTGACGTTGAAAAAAATAACAGGTCAAAATCTGAAATCACCCGCTGGCAACTGCAGGGTGAGTGGTCCAGGTAAACTTTCCAGACCTACCGCTCAATTCATAAAACGCTTCATAACCTACGATTTTAGAATTAAACTTTTTATGTGGAATGATTTTCATTTTTTTAATATGCCAGCATAATTGTTAACAAAGCCATGCGCAAGGTTATATCCAAAGCTGTGCCAGCTTCAAGCAAGTTCACAACTATGATATATCGTAATCATTTCTGCTCTTGTCGAAATCATGCTTTAGTGAATTTATCTCCTAGTCAAGCAAATGAAAGGTAATCATAAAAGTTAACATAAAGTATATTGAAGTCAAGTCAAACTCGTCTAAGGCCAAGCGTAACTGATTTCAATTTCTGTTAGGTTAAGGTGCAGGTTAACTACTAGTCACGTCAGCTTTATACTTACATTCAGTAAAATTCAGTTTATAATTATGTATAGACGGGGCCGACAATAGCCGTACTCAATGCACTCTACGTTTTTTTGCCTTAGCTGAAACGCAAATTGTAACTTTAGTCCACAATCTCTAGGGTGAGCCGAATTATTTGAAGTTTTATCATGCTATTTACGCTTCAGACTGGAATGAGTAAACCAGTACTGTACAGGTACTGTACGAGTACTGTACTGGTACTGTACGAGTATTGAAATTGCGATTTACTAGTCGCGACACTAACGGTCAAAATACCATCTTCCTGAAGTGCTTCAGGATCATTCGTTGAAACTGCAAACCGAGTGTATGCACAGCTACTATGATAAACATACCGAATATTCTGGTAAGAGTTTTAATGATAATTTAGCCTTAAAATTGGTTCTAAAAACTGATCAATTTAGACTCATCTTTGTCGTAATGCCAATGTCGAGGAATTATCCTCACATTGCTTCCCCTTTGTTATTCATTGTATTTTTTATGAAGTAGGTCTGATCTGTGAGGCTGAACCGTTAGTCCTGACAATTAGTGTGTTCAGCGTCCAATCAGTATTTCTAATTGTTGATGAAGCGTTCTTCTATTTTATAAGTAAATGCTTTTTTTAAATTGGTGACTTAAAAAAACTGGTAGCCAATGTACCTGATATTTCTGATGAACACCAGCAATGCTCATTATGCCATTTTCCATGACCCGGAATAACTTCAGTTGAAAAAAGTTTTCAAAAATTTTGCGAAATATCTTTTCATTTTCCAAAAAAATCAAGTATATCACTATGTTCATCAGAAATATCAGGTACATTGGCTACCAGTTTTTTTAAGTCACCAATTTAAAAAAAGCATTTACTTATAAAATAGAAGAACGCTTCATCAACAATTAGAAATACTGATTGGACGCTGAACACACTAATTGTCAGGACTAACGGTTCAGCCTCACAGATCAGACCTACTTCATAAAAAATACAATGAATAACAAAGGGGAAGCAATGTGAGGATAATTCCTCGACATTGGCATTACGACAAAGATGAGTCTAAATTGATCAGTTTTTAGAACCAATTTTAAGGCTAAATTATCATTAAAACTCTTACCAGAATATTCGGTATGTTTATCATAGTAGCTGTGCATACACTCGGTTTGCAGTTTCAACGAATGATCCTGAAGCACTTCAGGAAGATGGTATTTTGACCGTTAGTGTCGCGACTAGTAAATCGCAATTTCAATACTCGTACAGTACCAGTACAGTACTCGTACAGTACCTGTACAGTACTGGTTTACTCATTCCAGTCTGAAGCGTAAATAGCATGATAAAACTTCAAATAATTCGGCTCACCCTAGAGATTGTGGACTAAAGTTACAATTTGCGTTTCAGCTAAGGCAAAAAAACGTAGAGTGCATTGAGTACGGCTATTGTCGGCCCCGTCTATACATAATTATAAACTGAATTTTACTGAATGTAAGTATAAAGCTGACGTGACTAGTAGTTAACCTGCACCTTAACCTAACAGAAATTGAAATCAGTTACGCTTGGCCTTAGACGAGTTTGACTTGACTTCAATATACTTTATGTTAACTTTTATGATTACCTTTCATTTGCTTGACTAGGAGATAAATTCACTAAAGCATGATTTCGACAAGAGCAGAAATGATTACGATATATCATAGTTGTGAACTTGCTTGAAGCTGGCACAGCTTTGGATATAACCTTGCGCATGGCTTTGTTAACAATTATGCTGGCATATTAAAAAAATGAAAATCATTCCACATAAAAAGTTTAATTCTAAAATCGTAGGTTATGAAGCGTTTTATGAATTGAGCGGTAGGTCTGGAAAGTTTACCTGGACCACTCACCCTGCAGTTGCCAGCGGGTGATTTCAGATTTTGACCTGTTATTTTTTTCAACGTCACAGGTACTGCACAGGTACTGTACGAGTACTGTACGAGAATCAGCCTTATTTTTCATCTTAACTGTACCAACGTTGCTGCTTTGCTGTCCGCAGTTGATTTGTAACAATTTCATCAAAGCTCTAATTAACAGTAAATCAACAGATTGTTCAGCGGCATGAAATCCGATTTTAGCTCATCTTTCTGCTAACATGACCGTCACTTCACGTTTCCTTCGCAATTTAATAGTTCATGCATTGCTTTAGATATATAATTCGCTCTTGTTAATTAGGGTCAATCCGGCTTAATTCAAGTCAGATGATCCAGCAGGGAGATCGCTGCCCGTGTGTTTCCTCTCTACCATCGGATTCTCCAGATTGTTTAGTTTCAGTAAAGTACATATGTTGTGGGGTGATTTTGTTCACTGAAACTGATATGAAGGAATTTCTAGAGTCACTTCATGTATGTGCGCCCCCCATTGCTATACATTCCATCTGCAATGATCCATGTATACAAAGGATTAGAAATATCAAGATCACCACTTTCAAACTGACGTTACTCTCAGGTTTTCACAGAAACATATCTTTTTTCTAGGCCATCGGATTCTCCAGATTCAATTGTGTTCACAGAAATGTTATTTATTTCAGTTTTAATTTTTTGCAGTGCCTCAACCACAGTATTTTCAATAATAAATTTTTGTACACATTTTATTACAGTTCCATAAAAAAACGAAACAAAATCGCTCAGATCTTTAGGTGGGTGATTCACTGAAGTTTTCGCTTTAGTCATTATTAATTTGATGCTGCCTACGCTTAGTGCACACTTTTGAAAATCGTCGAAGTTTACAAAATCTTGTCGAATGACCAACTTTACGACATCTTCTATTCATATATGCCGACAACCGGAGCGTTCGTGATCATCGTTATCACAGTTTTTACAAACTTGACGACAAATTACAAACCATATCTGCTTATTTCGATAGAAACTTCTCGATCACCATCTGTAAGATCAGATCACTTTCTATCGCTTCAAGGTGAATGGGAATACTTTCTCGACCGTCATTGGGTATTATACGTCTCCGGCTTATCTACCGTCGTCCGTCAAGTCACATTCTTACTTGCCTGATTGTGAGGTCTACGTCCTGCATCCGAAGCATTATCAGAGACTCCTTCGAGCGTTTTGGCACATTTCAACGCTTCCTCAGCTCAAATATATTTACTTTCCAAAATTTCCTCCATATTTCAACAGATTTCATACCACTAACGACAATCACTGCCGACACCACATCCCAGGCGTCTTTAGCATTTTCAAACCGATAGGTAACTGCAAGTTTTGTACTGCTACATGACATCCTGCTAGTGTCTGTTCATGTACCATCATAAGGCCGTTTCTTTCAGCTTTTTGGTCTCATCAAAATTTGCCTTCGAAACTATTCTCACTTAACATATGACTGATGACCTCGTACCGTTATAGTCCGCAACTGTTTTCTCGAACTGTCTTTCTTATCACAGATTCATAACTATGAACATCAGAAAAATGTCATCCTTCCTTCCGAACTGTCTTATTTTCTCAAACGATTCACGTTCCCAATGCCCACTGCTTTCGCAGAGCTGCAAAACAGCAACGTCATCCCTTCACGCTTTCATCGGCGACAATCATTCATCAGCATGATTACTTGCATCCTTTTTTCGACATCAACTCCGTAGAAGTGTACTCATGATCAGTGAGTAGTGAACAGGACGTTACTAAATCAAACAGATCAGATGGTCTTTTGAAAGGACAAAACCTGAAAAATTCAACTGCGAAAGAGAATAATTTATTTAAATACACTCTGAACAATGAACTGAGAACAACATGACGTTAATATTGCAACAAAGGATGCCTGTAAAATGGTTTTGAAACAACATATGTGCACAAAACGCCATAATGCAACACTACAGTAGTACGCTAATCATAAACTGGTTTTAGCATACTACTCGACTTTTGAAGGCGAATTATAAAACATATCATTTAAATGATCACAGACAGTAATAAATCGGCATTCATGACAAACACAAAACCCGAAAAACTGAATTAAACGCAACAAAGTTATACTCATTACACTGACAAAAATATCACAAGGCAACGTGAAGTATTGCAAAAATACGGAATATATCATTTAATATGTTTGAAAACAACGCACGAATCATCGGAATCGAGTACGTATAAACTATTGTATTGCAGGCTCGAGGATTTTCGGAAACTCTATCCCCGACTTTTCTTGAGTCAACCGCATTTTCGGGACCCTCAGCTACAAAATTTCGTCTCCGATTTTCCCCATCCCCGCAACATACTATTATAAATATACGACCATAACAGCCAAATGTTAATAGCTATGGCAATTTGAAATTTGTAAAGTATGGTGAAAACAACACGACAACGAATATTACATAGACAAACATGAATGATTAATATGGAAAAAAGAAGTGAATGAATCAACTGGAATGAAGAAAACACAAACAATTACACTCATTCACATCAAACAAAGAAGGAATGTATAAATGTTAAAAGTGAGAACGAAGATAACAAATATAACGATATTAATTATTGTTTTGCTGGTGATGACGATGATGACTTAGCAGTATTGCTTACAGCTTCATCATAAGATGGAGGGAGTGCGTCGACTGCAACAAGGGATGCTGTTGGGAATTGCTGAGGTATAGCCGATGTCGACTGAGACTGAGGTGCTGAGATGTCCGCCGTATAAGCAATAAACCATGAATGTACATCAAGTGGATGTTCTTCTGATGAGTTGCTTGATTTTATATATTTCGAACTTACATCAGCTGAACATATAACACGCCATCCATGTCTTCCTAATTCATCTATTAGACTTATCATCATCATACGACATAATTCATATTGATGGTCACCAGTGAGTGACGATACGGTTGATGACCATGGGTATCCAACGAGTTTATACTCAAAACTATTTCCATAGTATTCTAAAGATTGGCCATTTTATGCAACATTTTAATAAAACATTTGAAACGATACTTCAGCTTTTGATTTTCTTTTGAAATGAACTTCCACTTTAGTGAATAAATCGGAGATATCATTTTCCCTCAGAGTTGTCCTATTGCTAATGATAAATGAAATGAAAAAATTCCAGCGAAATTAAATACAATACGAATGCGTAGAGTTTAAAAGAATAAAGCTGGTAATGAGTAATCTCAAAAAGCTGATTCGAATGACCAAAACTTTTCGAACAAAATCAATCACCAATTATAAAGTATACCTTCCCGTTGAATACCTAGAGTCCAGCACGAACGAAGAATATTCCCGACGACTTCAATCATTTCTTTATTTGCATTAATTACTCTGAGCTTATCGGTTTCCGCAGGACAAATTGCAAAGTGAGGTATAGTACTAGCTGCACAACGCCGCAGCAGAAATACCGCCTTAAACGACAATAAACAATATTAACTCGATGACGATTAAAAACACAAACCTTGTCAGTTGCTCTACGCGACAAATCAATCGCAGTAACAACAGCCCATCCAATCGTAACTAACTGCTGTAGAATGATTGTTATCAAAAGACGACTCTCTAAAAATATGATTGCCACTCATTTTAAATATGAAATAACTACCACCCATTTAATGAAATAATTTTCAGAAGGTGAAAGAAAGCTTAAATTAACAAAAATGTTGCACGCAATTTATATACCTACTGCTTCGGTACCCATACTGTTCCAAGGAAATCCTCCCAACTTGTATTCGAAATGCAATGGATCACCACCTTTCACTTTCGCGTGTTGAATACCTTTCACCCAATACCGTTGAAGACATTCACCAACCAGCTAAAATCGCAACACAATTATTTTCAACCGTGACATTTACTCTTAAGAATGAACTGTAAAGTAACCATTAAAAATTTTCTTGAGCAATAACTTAAGACAACACGGAATAAGTTAGGATGCGTAAAGCTAACAACAAAAAAATCCAAACTAAAACTCCAGCACGAAATTTATTAAGAACTGATAGATGGAAACGAAAATGATACCGTTTATTGGCCTTTAAAAACATTAATGGGAACCCCGGATGATGTCAAGAAAATTAAAACAGTAGTGTTTTGACTTTTTTCGTTGAGAAGACAAAGAAAGGAAAATTGAAAGCAGTAATTATGTGATAGACACTGACATCAACAACTTCATTCGGCGCACACACGAGGCGAAGACGATCACTTGCATTCAACGAGAGCATGCAGTATTCTCTTTGTCCAACATCGTCACGATCCTATAAGTACGATCGTTTATTTCTTCTTGAGCATAACCTCAGAAATGACTGATAGCTACAATCGAATGATATTCAAATCACATTATACTGCATTGCACACGGATCGAATTTTCAGAAGTTTACTCACATCAGCGCAATACGTCCGTCTGCTGCCTCTTCTCATTCTATCTACATTTGTTTCGTTCTATACCTTTCGAACGAGAGCACAACCAGACTTTCGCAGACAAAAACAACTAAATGGATCACAAATCCATAATAAGATCACGTCACGCTTTATTTGCACTCAGAAACCATTTAAAACTATAAATGAATTAATTTCTAGTATAGGTGCGAATAAAATGTAATGATGAACACATACTTCATAGCATGAAGAAATAAACAAGAACCGAAATGAAGAATAAACAAGAACCGAAATGAAGAATATGCAATCAGCAGTTCCTTTGATATTCGCCGTTCCATAAAAACGGTACCTGAGTTCATGAAAACGACTGAACGTATTCAACAGCAAACGCCTTGCTTGAAAACCACCTTCTGCTGTTAACGCTTCCCACAGATATCCTAAAGCATCAAGTATTATTCAACAGCAAGTCGTTAAAAATATCATCAAATTTCTCACAATTAAAGTTTTTTAGCATTCCGAATTATTGCAAGTCTAGTGGGAACGAGAAAACAATAGGAAATTCGAATCAAATGCAAACCAACGGAACGAAATTCTCGAAATTACCTTTCATTTGCACCTCAAAATAATTTTGACCACTGTGATCTCGTTGATGCAAGGTATCTACACACTCAATAAGGATGTTATTTGCTTCAACAGGTGCGTTCACTAGTTGCAATCGATCCATAGAACTCAAACTAAGGCACATAATATGGCAACCACTGAAATCATTATGCTTGTAATAACACTGAATCATACGTTTACAGATAAGTGAGCAGACATGACGAAGCAAAAAACGAACAGCAAATTAATTTAGTGCATATTCGTGATTTATTAGGAATTGATATTTCCTATAAATATTGTGATGTTTCCTTTGCTTGGAAAAAGAAGTTTCAAAACAACGTCGGAGATATTTCAGATTAATATCGGATGAATCTTTTAGTTTACGACCAATATGATTCGTCGATACTGAAAAATTCCGTTTGATCTAAGATCTCTTTCAAAACGGAACATTACTTTCTTGTCCATCAAGGCGGGTCGGGAATAATTTTTTCAACTTTCCAACTATTCGACAGCGATAAAGTTTGTCGGTCTTCCTTGAATTTTCCTTAGTCTTCCTTGAATAAGCCTGGGCTGAGTTTCAACTCATTCTTAAGCTTCAAGCCCTCAAGACAGCTTGAACGCGATATTAATGGGCCTCTAATATTTATCGACACTTACCACATACCTCCTCAGCAATTTTGACCATTGATACTTTTACGCTAATCGCTTTAAAGTTCATGTATCTTATCGGCAAAGGCGAAAAAAATTCAGTCATGGCAATAAACAATTACAAGATAACGAATTCCTTCATGAACCGAAAAGCATACTCGTATCCATTGTTCGGTATTTTTTGAAAGAAGAGTGTAGATAAATCACGCCACCGACTGAGATCACTGCTAAGTGTTAGTTCCCATCCGTTTTCGCGAAGGACTTTCAGAAGCTCACATAACATTAGCTTGGTTTGCACGGATATTTCACGTGAAGAAGTTACGAATGGCATTCCTCTTAGTTTGAATTTATAAGCACCACATGGACCCTGTGATTCGGATTGAATTCCTGCTGCAAAAAGAACTGATTCATTGCAACGAACGTCATATTTCGTTGACTGTATCTGAACCACAAATATAAATACCAACCAGCTGATAATTGTGACACAACCGATCGAACCATAGAAATGACTTCTTCCGATGCATCAACAAGCACTATGCTATCGGTTACGTGGAATGTAAGGCAAAAGTATGTGAAATCCTTGGGACGTTTTGGGAATGAGGATACCTGCTGACCCATCTCTTCCGACTGCTACTAATGCTAAAAATGAGAAGAATATTCAGCAAGCGAATAGCTGACGAGCGTCACTAAAAAACCTTATATTGAAACAATAAATTTGCGAATGATTAATGGAGCACGACGAAGGAGACACGTAGAAGGTGCGTACGCACTTCGCCATATGCGCGTGTCGGCGGAAGGAGGGCGGAGTCACGACCGCGTCGCGCGAGGTGAGATAAGCGGGGAACAACAATTAGAGCAAATGACAGACTAGAACGACATTGAAAAAAGTATTGCGCTGAAGTGAGGCAGACAGAGAACACTGAGTAGAGCAGATGATATACTCGAACGACATTATAAGACCTATTTATCCAGAGATGAAAACAAAAAATGTGAATGCAATGAAACAAAATTATGTGAAATTATGTAGAATGTATATTATAAGAAAAGAGAAATGTCTATTATAAAGAAAGAGCAATATCTGTTAAAAAAACTGTAGCGGTCTCAAAGTTGAAAATACTGGGCAAAAATAGAAGACACATTTATGTAGTACCAAATGTAACGATTGCGAGGTTTCCACAAATCGATATACAGGAAAGGACCGTTTTGAGGGATGATTCGTTGCGGACTGATTGAAGAAGCCAAGAGACTAGGCACACTTTGTAGAGCTCAAAAAGCTCTACGAAATGAGCTGGTTTCAAATATAGAAATACTGACCACTTACGGATGTTATGAGGGTTTGAAAGTTTTACCCTACCAATTTAGTTAATGCAGCAGATCACTGCATTTGAAACACCGCGACAACTGCTTCACAAGTACCATTCAGAAATTGACACATCCAAACATTGTTCCACCATCCAAATTAGTCAACTAATTAACGAAACATAACCTCACCGAATAATAACAGATAATTATATAATAGTTAGTTTACTTTACTACTATCTATTATTCTAACTTCAGTAAACTAAACTAACTATTACCTAATTATCTGTTATTATTCGGTGAGGTTACTTGATTAATTGATTAATGGTGGATGTGGGAGTAGCTAGAAACTGAACAATACGCGACAGTAGCCCAAAACCTGCGTGCTTGCCAAATCAATGATCCAAGTTAGAATTTCATAAAGACAGTTAATTCCTAACGCTATTATCGTTACATGAATTAGATCATAGATACAGCCAAATCATAGCCTAGCTCATTGTGTGTTATTTCAAATTCATTATCAATACGAATACCAGTCAGACCTTCTTTTCACAGCACGCAGCTGCCTAAAAAGTACGACCCATGTACGATGAATGTAAGAAGTACATTTGGTGGACTGAAAGTATAAAGATATGGCAGCGGTAGCTTACCTGGATAGAACTGAATGATAGGATTCAGCTGCGTCGGTGGTGCGATTCTTAAGTTTGCAGCAGTTTTTGTAGAGAATAAAATTCTCTATCATTAGAACTATTTTGTTTTAAAAACTATCCATTGTGAAAAAACTTGAGCGATCTGAAAGTTGAAAATATTGGGCAAAAGTGAAAGTGACATTTATGTAGTACCCAATTTCAGGTAGAAGGAAAGAGATTCAGCCGGAGAGGTTATACACATCTTGTAGAGCTTGAAAAGTTGTATCAGATGAGCTTTTTTATTTGGAAAAAACGTGGGCACTTTTTGGGGGTTTGGGGGTCTGAAAGTGGAAAATTTGCAGTTGAATGCATTTTTCCACTTTCAGACCCCCCAAACCCCAAAAAGTGCCCACGTTTTCTCCAAATAAAAAACTCATCTGATACAACTTTTCAAGCTCTACAAGATATGTATATCCTCTCCGGCTGAATCTCTTTCCTTCAACCTGAAATTGGGTACTTTCTGCATTCAAATGCAAATTTTCCACTTTCAGACCCCCCAAACCCCCAAAAAGTGCCCACGTTTTCTCCAAATAAAAAAGCTCATCTGATACAACTTTTCAAGCTCTACAAGATGTGTATAGCCACTCCGGCTGAATCTCTTTCCTTTAACCTGAAATTGGGTACTTTCTGCATTCAAATGCAAATTTTCCACTTTCAGACCGCTCAAGTTTTTTTATAACGGATGGTTGTTAAAAAATAAAACGTTTATATGATAGAGAATTTTATTTTCTACAAAATGGTTACAATTTGTTCAGTTAAAATGCAATGAATCACCCCTCAAAGCGGTCCTTTTCCGATATACCATCGGTATAAATGTTGCTCATTGCGGCGCTCAGTCACACGTTGACCTGCGATTGCGCATGCTCTTCGCTGACTCCGCCCCTGCGCTCAGACGCGTTTTTATGGCGAAGTGCGACGACGCCACGTAGAACGTGTGTACGACAATTTGATCGGTGATATGTCCCACTCAGACAATTAGCACCGCTCAAGTCAACGGTAACGAGTAAACTTCATCACTGAATAGCAAGGCGCTGCTTGTTGAAGTGGAATGCTGACAGTTCGCCAAGTGATGGAACTCATTTGATATGAGTTCAGAAATGTGAATTTCTTACCTATTACACAAGAATGAATCCGGGCAATTCAAATATCATTTTGTAGCGCAGATCCAGGAAAATAAAACATGGTGTGTAGATTAGCTAGCAATGAAGATATGTTCGAGATTTTCTATTCCGCTTTAAGTACAAAAGCTGAAAAAATAATTTCAATTGTTACCCACCCCGTCCCCCCCAGAAAAAATTTATAATCATGTTGTATACTATCGTGTAGCCGAGATTGAGTACTATAGAGATTCGCTTTAAACATTGACATCGATTGCTAAGTTAGTCGCGCCGATCGGCGTAACTCTCGTAACTTTACAATTGGCGTCAATGTTAATTGCATTTCTGCAAAGAACTGAATCTCTGCTACAAAACCTCGAAAAAAATTTTTAAAAAACCCAGCTTACTGCAAATGTCCGACAACAAAATATCATGTTTCTCACTTCGGCGAGGTGATCCCCGAAAAAAGTTTCCCACGATCTGATAAGGTTTCTCAAAATAATTTCAATTGTTCAAATAATTTCAAATTTACCACATTGCGTATGATTTTTCATAAAATTTGATTGACTGTATCTGAAATAGTTTGATGATGCTTCAATCAATTCAACTGAGATCATATCACGAACGTGACCATGTTACAAATTTAAGAGTGAATCATTTGATAGTTAACAAAATATTGATACTCACTGGAACTGATTCCAGAGGCGATCATTTATATAATTTTGATCATCGTACACCAGCATATACATTACTCTAGCGCTATTGGGGTTGCCAAATACAAGTTTGTGTCTTATTGGATGAGTTATGATTTTTTGGTTAAGTTGCATTGCGATCAATTCATTTATATTCGAGGATTGAATCACTTCAAATGGAATGAGATCACTACTGAAGAGAAAACAATTGTTTGTTTGGAAATTTCTTCATGGCATTGTTGCAGTTTTCTTGTCTAACTCGAGGAAAGAATTAAAGCAGTTGAGGAAGGAAAATGATGATTTGACGAAACAACTCGATAGATTCATTACTGGTGGTCAGTGAGATAATTGGAGCGTACGATTTTTCAAACAGTCACGTTTCGAACGGTTACACAATGATCTTCATGTTGATATTATGACTTTGTTTGTAAGTGTTGAACGAACTGTCCGAATTAGTTTTGCCTTTCATTTTTGAATATTTCTCAGTGCTATTAGTCATTCAATGAGGTTTGATGTATTAATATCCACTTCATTATTGATTCATTCATGTTGGTATAATGTTGGTGTAAATTTTTCAAGTGTATTTCGATGTTCATTTATTGTAATGTTGTTTATATGCTGCATTTATGTACAATAAATACTTTCATTTTGTTCATGGTCAGTGCCTTACATCATATCACAGCATGGTTTAAGTTGGTTTTCAAACAGTTAGGAAGGTAAATCGTACGTGATATCAACAAACAAGAAGTATTGACCAGTATCAAGTTTCCTGAAGCTTTGAATGAAGTTTTGTGATAGCATTACGGAAGGAGTCTGATAGACTGGAACAAACTGGTATTTGACAGTTCATAAATTAGGCAAAGTATGTGTAATGTGTGAAAAATACAAGAAAACCCATTTTTACGCAAGTGTTCCATGAACCAAAGCACCTTTGCTTAATATAGTGCTCGTCGGTTAAACAGTTTACAAACAATGTAAACCATTATCACTTATCAATTCTATCAGAGTTCTTATCAGTTGCCTAGTATAACACTGTCTTCACATGGTTATCGCATCATGCACCTTTCCTATGCTAAACCATCGCAGTGTTCGACAATACTATATGACTTTGAATTGATTTATTTATTCCTGTACCACAGTTGTTTTAGAGTGTATTCAGATTCAGAACGTAAAGAGTCCCAGAAACAACGCGTATTTCCACTGAAAATCTGATTTTGTTAATGTAAAAGCTGGATCTTGCAAATCTTACGATTATTTATTAAATTGTCTTGCATCGATTTGATCAAAGCTTTTGATCTACACCAAAATCCATGCTGATCTCATTTTTGGAGCTTTTTTGCTAACATTAGCGATTTGCTTGACTCGGCAAGACCCATTCACATTCGATACATCGACTTATTCGGGTAACATCAACGGAATCTGATCTGTGTCTTCCAGAAGAATGTTACTGCTCAAGGTGCTGGTCTTATTAACGTTGGTGTCTTTGGTTGTCGCTTCGGGTATGACCTGTGCGTTTTGTCAGTTTGGTTTAGCGACGATTCTCAACAAAATACAGAACACTCCCAATTCTCTGGTAATCAATCAACATTACTTTACCCTAATTATTCGACTCCGTTTCGATTCCCGTTCAGTTGTTATCATTAATTCAAAACCATCGCTTTTTTGAATATTTTAGAACACTTTGAAAATTTTCTAATCGTCATGATTTTGGTAAAGAGATCAGCCCAATTAGATTCAGAGAACCATATCTATAACAGGGATTACGAACGAGACTGAATAAATCCCGTGCTGAAAGCAAATTCATCGTTCCATCTGGATGTTTCCGACTTTCAACCAAAAAATGCTAGTAGGGAGAAGAATGTGACTTCCCATATTCCCTGCTGTTTAGGAAACCTCTTCAGAATATTATTCTTTCCACATTTGCACGGGTCTGAACTGTAACACTATTTGAGCAAACCAACAAAACAAATTGATCGCTAATGAAAGTATTGCTCAACTGTGATATGTTTGGAATAGCGATCAATTGAACCGATTCTTCACGAAGAAACACAAGCATTTTGAAGGAGCAACTTGGTTGGAGGATGGCACAACAGTGTGACAGTTATCCGAACAAGCAAGCTCGTATTGAATGCCGCAAAATGTTCCGTGAGCATACTCGAGAGATATTCAACAAAGTCATCGACTCTGGAGTCACTGATAGAGAAAAGCTTTGCCATGAACTTGGTTTTTGTTGAGTTGTTCATTTGATTGATTCAATATTATTCAATTTTTCGATAAAATGAAATTTTATGCTCGTGTGAACACTCGAAAGTATTCCATTTGACTGAAATTAGCAAGAATTGATCTCTCGATATTTCGATAATATATGATTAAGGGAAGCATAAGTGCCATCGAAGTCTAAGATCCTCCTTAAAGTTATATCAGTTTATTTTGGTCAAAAGGTTGTTATCATATGGTGATAATGGAAGAATTTAACGAATACTACCGAATATCAATGTCTTTATCAAATAAAAATGTCAAATTTATTAACAATCCAACGTGGACAAACTCCTCAGAGCATTATTCACTTCTGCGTTCCTTCGTTTGCATTTTATGTGTTTTCACAAGTGCTTTAACATCGCGTCGATGTAATATTGAATCCTTGGTCAACGCCTCAATTGCTGCTGTGGCTACAGCCTCTTGACGTCGTTGCTGTAGAGCTTCTCGATATTGCACTGAATATTTATTACTATTATTATGATTGTTACTGCTGTGACTGTCAATTGTAATTGTTAATATTATCAGTTCTGTTATCAACATTCATATCTCTATCATTGTTATTGCTTTGTTCCGATAATATACTTATGATGCACATTAAACAGCTCCCTATTATTATAAAAATTCGTATATTAGACTTTCATGAATGCATCCAAGTGAGTGGATGAAGGCAACTGAAAGCTCTTTGATAATAATCGAATTAAATAAAACGATTGGAGCTGTAAGATATTATTCAGTTGCATAGCTATCTGAATACTCCCCTCCCCGCTAATCATGATATGCTATTGTTGGTTGATTGTATGGTAGTATCACTTTGAATATTGCTCATGAACTGATGAAATCCAATAGCTTTACTGAATGATTCAGTGCATTTCTCGTGTGCATTATGAATGATGAAGACGACTGCTCAACAAAAATCTAACTCGAATGAATCATGATCAATCCTCCCCATGCGATCGACCAAAACCAACCGACAAACAGAAATGTGATCGTGAAGAATTGACTGATACCAACCAAGAAGTTCACCACCAATGTCACCAGTTTACGACCTTCTTTCATACCGATTCTCGGTTGACCCATACACAGTGCACTTATGCCACTCAAGACTGTTCCTCAACAAAATTGCAGCCAATAGATAAAGATTCTGAACAGGATTCGATGGAAGTTCAGTTTATGATGGTGTTTTTTAACTCGGGTAAATGCGGTCAGTTGATGGCAACACTCTTCATCCTCCTATTTTCTGAGTATCATTAATTCATAAGGTTCTAACAGGATTTTCATTCGTTTTGACAGGGTTTTCATTCTTTTCCTTGATGTTTCAATTGCTCTCATAGCTTTAATCACTAAAATTGTTCTCTTCTGCTAATTTCTCATTCATTTCATTCAACAACTGAATTCAAATTCTCATTCTATCAAATACACTCTATAATTGATCATTTAACAGTCGAACGTTGTTGATCAATAATATTTGATTGCTGTATTGTTAGTCTCGGCTGTCAACTCTCGTCAAAGTATCCAATAAATACTATGTACTACAGAATGAGAAACTGATTTGAACTGTAAAATGAAATGAGACGAAGTGAATGATAAAAACTCATGGAGAAAACGGTATTCGCATGTGACAGTTATGAGAGTGACTACAACACGTCTAAAAAGAATGAGAATCCATCTGAATCAGTTTAGAGTGAGCTTGTCACAGACAACAGCTTTTCATGCAATCATAATCGATTGCAATCATGAGCAACACAGCGGTCTGGGACACACTGTCTTCCAAAATACACAAACGAAGACCGGCAATGACATATAAATAGAGGACAGTCATCATCAAATCCTTATGAAAATTCTCCACTTATTTCCGAGTTGTCGGGATAATTTTTGTGGTGCGAATTATGATTGCGCCATCATTTCATCATCATATACTGTTCAAATGTTCAAACGTGAACATCGGATACCAAGTGAATCAACCTTAGAATCAGGCTTAGACAACCTTAGAACTAACCTTAGAATCAGGCTGTAGTTAGATAAAGGTTAAGCTCCGACTCAGACGCGGTTCAATTCTAGGTCCAAATAGTCATTGTGATATCAGTTAATCAAAAGATGAGATGAAATGAAGCATGACCGAATGATATATAAACAAAGATTTGTAACAGTTGCAATAGCATACCTGAGCCCGGGCATACAATGTTAAGGGTCAAGCAAAAAGCTGCGACCGGAACGGGCAAAAAAGGAATGGCTTGATGCATGATAGTGATATCGTTTGTTGGTAGATGAACTTTATCACCGTTATTTGCGGCACCACCAACTCCTTTATCACGAACATTATGCGCTTCTTCTTGTGCAGCCATCACAATTCCAGTGATATTCAGCGATGGGGTGGCTGGCTTCAATTCATTATTTCGTTTGATAGTTCGATTTGCGAATTTCTAGCTCTTGTAAACATTTATTTTCATATCATAAACTCTGCGAAAGATATTGGAATCGCTCATTTTCCGACGAACATTGAAATTCATTAGAAGTGGCGTTTCATAAAGAATAGTTCCAAAAATGAGCTAAATAAAGATGACAGCGAGTAATTGAGGATGGATTCGATTATGGGATGCATTAAAGGATTGATACAAACATTTCAAGGGCTGATCAACGTTAAAGTATAAACACAGAGAGTTATTTGCATAATATGGCGATGCAAATTTAGTTTCAATTTATTAGCGCTGTTCGGTAGCAATGCGAGGATATGACTATATTCTATCACTTCGAAAACCAGTATGAAAGTAGTAAGATGAACTGGTTCTTAGCATGAATGCTCTGACTGGTTCAACTGATTAACAAATTGAAGTCATTATAAGATCTAGCATGAACTGAATGAGGTATAAATGAAATCAAAAAAAAAACGAACAGCAACAAGAATGCCCTCGCTATAACCGTATTCAAGAATACGAGGTATAGAGCGTTGGACAAATTTCCAGCCATGTGGCCTCTCAGTGCCACGAAGGGCGCCTTCTGAAACTTCGTAAAATCATCAGTCACTCAGTTACGAATGAATCCGGATAAATGAGAAGGAAATTGTAATTCACTGAGCAAATTTACCTGGTACACTTATAGACATTTAATCGATTCAAGATGATCTCTTTCGTGATGTTCAGATAGAATATACTTCAGCTTCAGTGATCTCATCGAGAAATTGTGTGACAAATCAGTTGATGAGTTAAGTTCACAACTGTATGTTTTGCTCGATTATAGTAATATTAGCAAATAAGTTTTCAGTCAAATAACTTTTGCTGCGTTAGACGAAAAGCTCACTTATAATGGCCAAAAATTTGACTAAGAGAACGAATTTACACTCACAATCAGCGAACTCGATTCAAAAGAGACCAGAGTAAATTGTAATGTTTGAGTTGGTGTGTTTTTATAAACTAACGCAGTGGGGTGTTAACTCTAAATTGCTTCACTTCTCAAATCTGAATTCATTCCGCTAAATTAAACATCCCACAAAACATTCGCAATTATTATGAAGGCTATATAGGCTACGAAGCGCTCTGAATAAAGCAAGGTAATTATAATTTATCGTAAACAACAATGCTCAGTTGACTCAGCAAAACTGATCATTACCGGTGATCAGTCAATGAAAATATTTGCTGACGGTCCGAAAAAAAAAACGATTTTCAGTGCGGAATTCTTGCGTTTCAAATTTTCATTCCAAAAAAATTCTTACATATGAGAAATATTTACAGTGTTACTTGCGAAAATTGATGAGAACAATTGAAGTGAGCAAAAACGAACCGTTGAGGAAAAAAGTGACACTCTCTGCGACACTCTGAATCATGAAAACCCAAAAGTGCCATTGAACGAAAAGCCAACAGTGAAATATTTATATATAAACATTATTGTTTTCAGTGAATCAAGATGAAAAGTCGTTTGCTTTATGGACGTATAATTATGTTTCGATTTTTGGCCAGAAATGTCCCAGCGAGTAACGATAATAACAAAGTGCTATTCGTACATAAAATCATTTTATGCTAATATATCATAAGTGACATCAATCAAACAGAACGATTTCCTGTTTGAACCCATGCAAACGACCCTCTAGAACAATTTTAGATGCTGGTGAATAACAATGAACTCTCTTTGGGCTCTGAGTGAGTAAGACCCTGAGTGAGGGATTCTCTCTTCAAAAAGTATCGCATAAATAGAAATTATCCTCTTACACATCGGAATATTTCAATGATATTAACATACAGCAAACACCATGAATATTCCCCTTATATGTCATTAATTCTGGTCAATTTTAAGAAAACGAACAATGTGGAGGATTACAGAATTAGTGAGTAAGAAAAGTTTTTCTAAGAAATTTTCTTGGAATCAGAAAAACATATATTTTGATGAGAAATTCTGCTTTCATGCAAGCAAAAAAATTTATATGTTACAGGGCAAACTTGAGAAGACGGTAGCCTTGAAAGTGGCACCCGAGATATTATTAATAAAATGCCTCAACAAGGCCAAATTGGCAGGTAAAATCTTAAATGTTCTGAATCTACAGGTTCTGCTGGTTCGAATGGTGTAAAGATATTCGCATGTTCCGGTCAAACCTGTGAAGACGGTTAGCTCGAAGATCGCAATCCGCCTGTTGCTAATATGAACGTATTGATTGCTCTATAGGGATCAATTTGTATGAATGAGCGCGACTGCGCTATCGAATTGAGATAGATCTAAGTAAACGGCTATAGGTCCTCAGGAAAGCAAAATGGCTCGACAAAATACATGTTATCTTGAATGGGGAAATACAGCTGGATCGACTAATGCAAATATGGATAATATAGTAATGGATATAGTAATTCTATATTTCTATAGTACTGTATAATGTGCATTGATGTATAGTGATCAAATGCATAAAAATAAGCACCTCAGCGCTGGTTAAGATAGCTTTAATAAAATAGCTATAGCTCCTCAACTGTGCAAAGTCGCCCGACAAAATACATATTTCTCTGAATGCAGAGATTCTACTGGATCCACTGGCGTGAAGAAATTGATATGTTACTGGTCAAAGTTGAGAGTACGGTAGGTTTGAATGTTACAACCCCTATAGCATCAGAAGACTAGCTATATCTGCTCACAAGGGCGGAATTTTCCGGCGATCTTTTAATTTTTAGAAAGCAGAGATTCCGTTCAATCGAACGATATACAAACATCAATATGATTCCGGGCAAACTTGAGAGGACGGTAGGCTTGAATGTATTAATCACATATTTCTATAGTACTGTATAATATGCATTGATCTATAGTGATGAATTGCATATCAATGAGCACCTCAGCGCTAGTTGAGATAGCTTTAATTAAATAGCTATACCTCCTCAACTAAGCGGAATCGCTCAACAAAATATATATTTTTCTGAATGCAGAGATTCTGCTCGATCGATTGGTGTGAAGAAATTGATATGTTACTGGTCAAAGCTGAGAGTGTGGTAAGTTGATATTATGATATTTGTATGAGTATTTAATTATTTATTGCCGAATGGTATAATCAATGTTGAAACCACTGCATGGAAAGAGTGGAATTATCTGGGTGAGATGGGGCTTTTTCTGGTTCAATACGGCGATTTTGTTCATTTCTTGAATCATATTGTTGCTGAAATGAATAGAATTAAGTAACAGGTTCCGCACATGCTCGCCGTACATATCAGAATTCGTCATTTCCGTTTGATGTTGGATTTGCACTGGTTATCTTCTCTTTTCATTTTGTATTTTATGAAGCGATTTTTTAATTTTATCATTGTTATTGTCAAGTCATTATCATGTATTATTATTTAAACTGCATACGATTATTATCACTATTGAGATGATTCTTATCGAAATAAATCTTCAGAAATCTGGAACGTTGTTTGCGCTACATTTTATGTTACATCATTCGGTGTATAATTAATGAGAGTTTAGCGAATTGCAGTTGTATCACGCAGTGACTTTCATTTTGCAGTTTTTATTCCTCTATTTCTATTAACGGTCGGTAGTACAACATTAGAGAGAAGTATCGAAGTCGAGGAGCGAGACGCGACAAAATATTCAACTGAAAGTTGAAAACGAATGATTTTGAAAGAAATTGCGATGCTTGCGACTTCATGGCAATTTTGATTAGGGGATACGTCTTGCTGATAATTGAAAGGCCTGATTTTACAGTCTTCAGTGAAATGAGAGCGTTAAAATGCGTAAAATCAACGCTGATGAAGCGTTCTAAGAATGCTTAGCTGCGCCCACAGTAAAAGCAAGCTACGGGAGTAGTACGTCCGGGGTGAAATGGCTTCGTAACTAGCCACGCCCACAGCTAAAGCATCTAACGGGATTAGTGCCTCCGGAGCTAAGTGACTACGGTAAGTAGCCACGCCCACAGTTAATGCAACCAATGGGAGCAGTACCTCCGGGGTTATATGACCGCATCGAATTTTACACCGCTAATATAAGCTTGTAAAAATAAAAAATCAACGCAATTCTTGTAACAAATCCAGTCAGTTCATATCTATCAAAACAACCTGAAGAGCTGTACAAATACTGAGCAAGATTTTGACACGAAATCTCGCCCATGGCATCCGAGGGGAAATGGCGAAAGTTTTTTCGATGACACATACTCTACAGAAATGAGAAAATTGAGCAAAAGGCAGAGAAGGTAGCTTTTTCAGTGGATATCTCCAATTATCAAGGATTGATGCTCATTCAAGCTTATTGACCTCAACGTGAGATTTACTCTAGCATACATTAAACGTCACACTACAAATGCTCTATTCGTTGTTGCTTCTCTAATCCCATTCTGTACTAAACGACATTTGAAGGATTGTTTCTCATAAACTCAGTTTCCTTCAAAGCGAATCCATCATCCTAATCCAATGTCACACCATCATATTTTCCGAAACCATCTAATTCACTCCTCCAGATTTGTTTTAGTATGCCTAAAACATGTGTGACGATCTTCTCATGAAATTTTCCTGAAGCTTTGATTGGTCATTCCAGTCATATATTGTTACATCTCTAACAGTGTGTTGCAATTGCTTCTCAAATTGATAGTTCGAAAACCCCTTCAGTTTCACGTTTTTCTTTTCTAACTACGATGCAAGCAATCGTAGTAAAATTACAACCTCCAAAAATTGTTATTTGTTGATATGCTTGAGCATAACGTTCACGTGAATCCTTATATTGTTGCTTTAGAGCCTCTGTTTCGTCAGAGTGCTTCTTCATTCAAGAGTATCCAGAAATCAATGTTTCTTCCGTGAACTCATCGTTTTTGATGGCCAACTGCATGGTGAAGTTCAGCGCGTTGAAGAAATGACCTGATGAGTTCATATGCGGCAGCATTGCTTATGCTATTCGACGAAACGTATTTTCGGAAAATTTTGCAGAAAAATCATCCTTGTTGAAAAATTATTTTATGAACAAATTTTGAAGAATCGTCGAATGTCATTAAATATTTCACAAGATTTGACTCGTCTTATCTATGGGCCTGTTCACCTGTTTGGAGGGATGATTGATAGCTTTATACCAGCAAGTATGAGATTGTGAAAGAAATTGAAGTTGCGAGCTGATGAAGTCGATTGCATTGCTGATGCGTCCACGACTAATCGTCGAGGACCTGTACGATACTGTCCCATTAATCAGATTTCTCGTTTCAAAGTTTAATATGTTTGATTTCAGATCGCGTGGATCGGAGACGTTGGGTGGATCAACTAATCCAAACTGTGCCAGTAATTAATTCAGCACTAATTAATTATTTAACTATTTCACCAAAAATTGAGTGAAGTTTAGCTATAAAACAGCGCAATTATAAAACAGTTCATTTTCATGTACTGAATCTACCGCATCCGGATGAATGGAAGCCGCGATTACAAACAATTTGAAGGTGAGGATTTTAGCGATATCACTTTAAATTCGTTCTAATTTTCAATTTATTCATTTATGGATAGGCTCATTATTAAGGTTCAGCGAGAAAATAAATGCAAAATGACAGAGGATGTGACCTGTTTTGAATGATGTTCTTGCTGGTGATGATTAATTTGCCTTCTCTATGCGCACTTCAAGATGATTTCTTTGGATGAGTTGTGCACACATCTGCGCGATAATCGCCATTCATTAGTGCTTTTGGGTACCTTATCGATAAAAAAATTGGCCTTTTAAGAGATCTTGCATTGGTGAATCGTCATTCAATAATACCTGGCAACAAATCGTTCATCTTCCAGCAAAATGTCAAAATTATGCGATCCATTAACAACAAACTCTACGCATCAATAATGAGGTAAATCTTTGCTGAAAGATGTGCCGCTCATACTTTGCCAAATCGCTCACTATTATCCATTTGCATTCAAAATCTGCATTGATCTACAATAAAAAATCTGCATTTTTTTATTGTCTCATTTATTCCTTCCACCCAACGGCGAGATGCCGTTGGACGAGATCCGACGGCGTGGTGAGCATTCGGATCTCACCGTTACTCACTTCTGCGTCCCGCGTGGCCGCCTACGTCTAATAGCGTTCTGTCTCATTGATTAAATTTCTCTCTTCAAAGTCTAATCTGTTTGATTTCAGATCGCGTGGATCGAGGACAGTGGATCGCTGAAGAACAACTCGGCTCTGAATTCGTGAAATTCGATTGGCCATCGAACCAGTTTGGCAGGTCATTCATTCGTTCACTCATATACTTTTGCTCGTTCTCATTCAATCCAAATTGCTCCAATAATCGTTCAACCGAAATACTCAGTAGCACGATTCTGCTAATAGTGCGACTGAGTATTTCAGAAGCAATTAGTGTTTCCTTTATCGCAATCTATCACTTCATTTCTAACAAATCAGCTTTCAGGAATCTGGCGATGGAAGGCACGAGATTCAAAGATTGGTGGATCGTTTTGAATATCGATGGCCCCATAGCAGGCCAACAAGAGGATGTCATCAGATGAAGGTTACTTGATTGTCATTCAGATCAACTATATTCAACCGCTGCCGTATAATGGAGACGTCATTATTAAAGATTTACTCTCCAGGAATTTATTGCTGTTCAATCAACTACTTCTTTATGATTTTTGATCATTGCCTTCAATATTTTTAAATTTTTTTGATTCTTCCCAGATGAATGCTGTTTCATTTAATGAATCTACTTTATCATCCCATTTCTGTTTGGAATGGCATTGTACAAGATTTTATTACGACATCTTTCAGCAGTTTGACGTGAAGGTGGAGGCTAACAATAGAACTTCAAATAAGGGTGATCGGTTGGCGATTTTGATGACGTATCTTTTCTTATTTATATTAGGAAATAATCGAACTCTTTCAGATGATAATAAGATATTATAGAGTGTCTTGTTTTAACTTCATTGTTCCAATTCTCTCGATATTCAAAATAACAGGAAGAAAACTTTTGGTTTTCATTCGGTTCAATTTCAAATGGACATATTTCAAATAGCAACGAGACTGAGCGCCTTCGTTACTGGATATTTGCTATTCCGTCAGCGGGTGCGATGTGATTCTCGACAGTGCTTCTCTTACGGCTATTGGTAGTACTTTATTATTGCTACTTTCATTATCATTTTTATCATCTTTTAGTATTGTTCTTGCATTTGCCTCTTTTTGTTGTTTTCTCATTGAGCTATTTATCGTGAACATATTGTTTATTGTGTATTTGATCTAAATCAGCCTTTAGCTTGATCTTCGTTGGTGTGAGCGAAATTTTTGTCACCCAAACTCGTTCATCCCACAACTTTTATGCACTACCAATATCCCCCACACTGAAAATATCATCGCACTCGGTTGTCTACATTTACGGTATTAAATTTCATTGGTCACGTTGAACTGAGGTTCTCAATCGCGGATCGGTTCGATCAGCCTCAATATCGATCTGGAGAACTGCAGTCGAGCATCAAATTGTGGATCTCGGATTGGTTTAATCGTGATAAGATCGAGTTATTTGGAATAAACATGTGATGCATTCGTCGTCAAATGGTTTTCTTTATTTCCTTTTCATTTCTTCGCTTCGTTAGCCGATGTTGACAATCCTTCAAATGCACTTTCTTGTTTAAATTACATGATTGAATGGAAAAGGAAAACGAATTCTGAATTCAAATTGTCAGATTTTGTTCGTTTGTTCTGACCGAGCTCAATGCATTTTTGTGTTAAATTTGTAGGATTCGGAAAAGAGGAGGTAGGGGAAGGATGGTTTTTTTTTCAGAATCCATCTTTGTCTGTTCCATAAGAATGTGACGCACTAGGTGCTTCGTAGTGTAGTGGTAGGGTTATGCGTTATTATATGGGAAGATGTTGTTCGAGCCCCATCGTTGAAGATTCTGAGATTTTGTTTCTAGGTTTTGCATGATGTTTAGATTTGTGTTTTTGAAGGATTAAGATATATCCCAAGAAGTTTTAAGGTGACATATCCAAGATTTTGGAAATTGAATAAAGCTAAAGAGAGAAGGGAGCTGTAGCAGTGAATTGAAAAAATCACAATGTTCTCTGGAATTTATTCCAGTTCATCTGGCTACTTCTTTGCTGTTCCTTATGATTGACATCAGTATTTTTTAATTTTTCTACAATTCTTTTTTTTGAATCACTTTTGTCTTTAAATGAATCTACTTCATCTCTTCACTTCAATTTGAAAATGGCATTACGCAAGATTTTATTGCTACATCTTTCAGCAGCTCGACGTGGCTAGCTGCGGAAGTTCAAATGAAGTTGATTGGTTGGTCACTTAGATGATGTACATCTTCTTAGTTATAGTGAGGAATAATGGAACTCTTTCGGTTATCTGATAATTAATTCAGTAACTGAGACGTTCGATATTCAATAATTGATACGTTCGAGATAATGCTGAGTATCACGTTTTTATTCCATTGTTTCATGTCGTTCGACGTTCAGAATAACACGCTAATGACGAAATATCATGATCACTTTATGTCAGTTGAAGAGTTAACGCAGTGCAGACAACAACTGCTCGAGCAACCGTTGATGTCTGGAGTATCTTCGGATGATGTCAGGTCAATGGCACAAAGCGAGCCACTGGCAGGTATGAAATTCACTTTTATTTCCATATTCAGGTTTACAGACCGATTATAATCGGGATTGTAAACAAGTGCATGCGATACGCATCGAAGAATATAATTGTAGATTTCATTCGAGAAAGGTTTAAACTTAGATGCTGATATGTCACGTGAAATTTTATAATTTGGTGATACTTTCAAAATCAATTGATGAAGCCAACAGCGATGTTCAAGAGATGCAAACCAGTGACAGACCCGATGCGGTAAATGGAGATCTTAAGCAGCAGTTGCTGCTCGATGAACTCAAGTTTTACCTTCATCAACCTTCACGAAATATCACGAGTGAATCAACATGAACTACTGCTTAGAATTGTTATTGGTGCTAACTGTTATTCTCCAAACTTTTCATTCGAGACGATCTAATTATTCTTTTTATGCTTAATTATTACTTATACACAATTTGTTTATTTACTTTTCTCTGTCACCTTTTCGCTAATTTGCCTCACTGCCTTCCTTTTATCATTGTATTATTCGTTCATAAACGTTCTAAGGTCATTCTCGTTAATTTACAACAGAAAGAGATCCCAACACTCAAAAAGATTTAGAATCGAGAAGGCGGTTTTACGTTTTTATCCCCTCAATCCCATCATTCATACAATTCTGCCATAAACAGCAACGCTATTTGCCAACCACAGCATGCAACAAAAGCTAAATCTGCATGCATGAAATCTACCCATTACATTCCAGAATAATCATTCGCCCCCCCCTCCTCCCACCACAGCAACTTGACCATCTCTCCTATCATCCTAAAATACTATTCGCTCATATGATCTAAAAAAACCAATCCTGGCCAAGGAATCTGAAATGCCACAGTCCCAGTCACTTTATATATGAGAAATAGAACCGCAATCACCTTATAATATCACCATCAAAACATCAACGATCCGAAATGCATTTTCACTGTTTGCTTGGGGAAGCTTTCTAATGAACTATCATAGAACAAGATCAACCTTTATCGGTAACATTGAAACAGTCATCGTCGTTTTAACTATAATCTCTGAGATCACTCACCTAACACACGATTTAAGGCTGATTTAAGGTTTTGCCGACATTCCCAACAAAACGATCTCGTCACTGACCACAAAGAGCAAGGGATGCAAATTAATGATGATGATAGTCATAGTGTTCGGTGATAACACAGATACTGTTGCTAATCATCACAGGAAATAACGATGAAACAAATCAGCTAATAACTAAGAGCCCAGACAAATTCCATGACCTGAACGATAACATGGAAGCAAGACAGACCCTTCAGAACGTAAACATCACACCGAACTGAAGTTCTAAACTAATTCTAAAGATTCTAAGTATTAACAGTGCACTGATTCCAGTTCTGAAAGATTTCAAAGATTCCAAAAGATTCAACAGTGGTGAAGCAGGAATGGGAATTCGTATATGAAAGTGAGTGATCGATCAAATGCACTGAATCATAATAAGATGGTAGATCTAGCTATGGAATCTCCAACAACAGAAAACATAGAACAACTCAGCACATCGAAAAGCATTGGAATAGTCTGACTAAACACGCAAATGGTGAATTGGAGGAATTATCACAACAAACAAAATCAAGCCAAATAAAGCACCTCATCTAGCATCAGCATTTCGTATAATGTATCCCCTTTCACTGCTTTGTTAGCTTCTAATAATCGGAACCCACCCCGCGCATCAAATTACCTCGCCTAAGTTTCATACAATTGCTAAAACATTACGAAAAAGTTTTGAATATCACTGTATGGTTGTATTCAACTTTCTGAGAAGCATCCATAATCAATGACAAGCCTAAGCTTTCAATGCAATACTATAATTACAACAACACCAATGGTTACTTGACAGCATCCAATTCCTCTTACGACTGCGACTGAAACATAGGAATAAGTGATACTGCTGCGTCACCAGTAGAGGGCCACGAACCATCTAATAAGGATCAACTGACCTTATAAGAAAGACAATAACACATTAGAGTCCATGAGCAAATAATTAACACCACGCGTACGCAAGGTTCAACTCAAGATTCTAAAACAACTGCCTAATAGTAATAATCATGCTCCATAGATAGTATCGACATCCCGAGACATTCACAATATCCCCTCGACACACCATTCGAACAGTTTTGCCATTATAACAACGCTACTTGCCAACCACAACATGCGACAAAAGCTACACATGTATGAAATCTACCCATTATATTCCAGAACAATCTTTTGCCTCCCAGAGCAGCTTAATGATCTATCCTATCAATCTAAAACACTATTTGCTCATATAATCTGAAAAACCACAGTCATGGCCACAGATTCTAGAATTTCACAGTCCCAGTCACGTTAAATCTAAGAGATGTTACCGCAGTCACCCTTCAGTATCGCAGTCAAGCCATCACCGATCCACACTCCAGTAGTATATATCTACAGTCCAGCAGCATATGCATATCACTGATAACAAAGCATCATAACAATCAAAAGAATAGTCGAGTGAGGATGAAACTTCAAAAGAATAATCAGAATCAGAATGAAATCTGGGCTCATTTGTTGCGAAAGATCTGCCATCCGTTGTCCTCTCGACAATCACACGAGCGTCGCCCGTTGACCACCACAAAAAGATGACCTGTCACCATAATTCGGGTCTTTCAAAGGTGACTCGAAATTTAGGTGAACAGGTCATGGAACACGAGTTAAGAACTTTTATTCAACGATTTGAATCATACAACAAGTGAACAACAAAAACGAAACATCATTCCAAACAAAACCTCATCAGTGGGATTTTCATCTCCATACAATAGCCATCGGCGTTGGCGCAGGGATTTTCAGGGACTACCTCGGTAAATTTATGGAAAAATCTAGTATTCATACTTTGAACTCATCCCTTAAATCTGAATAATTGCACGACATGTTCGAAAAAACTCTCCAATTATTTCAGTGGCACTATTGACAGGTGATAATTATATTGGTAATTACTGAAGTGTTTCTCCAAGCCACCTTTCCTCGAGAAATTATGACTCAGTCGGTCTCGGGCCTGAGAAGACTTCACGCCAACAGCCTAAACTAAAGTCTAAACCCGATGCAGAAGCTAGACCACAGCTACCTAGCTCAACATCAGCAAGTGTAAAGCTCTCAAATGTGGTGAATTCATGAAGCCAAAGGTACTGATTCATTTTGGTAGAATTCAAACCCCATCTTTTAGGTTATTTTAGTGGCACTAGAAAGTGATAATAATCAAACTGGCAGGGGAAACAAGGATAACATCAGCAATGTTGTATGAATGCATTATGATAGTAGCAAATAGATAAGCTTCGGCGAGTAACCACAAACACCTGACAGATTTCTCTTTATAATGCATTTAGCAACATTGAACTGAGTGAAACGATTTCATATGTGCCAGCCAATGGTCAACCCGATCATAATTCCCCCTTGTTAAGAGAAAGTGCGCACAGTGAGTCCGGGAACCCTCGTTACCTGAGCAAATGCCCGAAGGCACTACTCAGGCCAACTTACGCGCAATTCCCTATCCCCGGTCAAATCGGCGCCTTTCCCGGGCCGGGACCGCCCGTATTATATTTCGAAGATGAATGATGATGATACCCGGGTAAGTATCATCAACATATATTAAAGTATTTTCTCCCCGATTCGCCGAGACTGCCGGTAGGCGGGGAACGCCTGTCGCATTCCCCTAAACCTAGCCCCTCTTATTGGCAGCTCGACGGGTTGGGATCACCCACGCAACCAAAATATGCCTTTTAAAAATGACCATTGGCTGCACACATGATATCGCTTTCAACTCAATTCAGCTGTCCCTAAACAGCACTACAACAGAGACGTTCTTCGAGTCACCACCTAGCGACTCGACTCTTCGGGTGAGTGGTCCAGGCGAACTTTCCAGACCTACCGACACCACCATAAGGCTCTTCATACCCTACATTATTGGAACTCAATTTTTGTGGGAATGTTTTTAATGTGCCAGTGTAATTACTATCAGCACTAGGCGCCCTCCCTCCCACAACTGAGACAATTGTTTTCATACAATACCTGTGCCTCCAAAAATTCACCACTTCTAAGAGCTTATGCAACATGCTGAGTCTGATCTAGATATCTGCAGTGAAGCATGTGCATGAAGTTCGGACCCTTCTTCAAGCTACATGCGTAAAACCTAAACAGGCCTATAACCAACTAAGCCAGAACCGCCCGAATGGAGGTAATTTTGAGAGAACATTTTCCGACTGAATGCTTGTAACTTCACTCAAGTGTTTCTGAATTTGCACTGAACATAAAGCTCAACGATTTTGAAACATCAGACTCATCCACAAATAGGTAGTTCATCCCAGGGGCTTAGGAGATATCATGAAACGTTACATATTCAACATAGAAGTTACTG
>JAPYMA010000481.1:0-63626 GCA_035041965.1 Anisakis pegreffii
TGGAACAATCCTCAATGTCAACCGATGCGGAACAAACAACATTCGCAGCCACCCTTCCGACGGGAACCCAATCATCACAAACCGTGACAGAGACGTATTCGACATTGGAGCAAACCGCAACCCTAGCGTTTGGTTCCACTAGCGTGGAGCATGCAACATCATCTTCATCACTATCAACGAAAGCTGCTGAAGCATCGTCAGAACCAGCATCGTCTTCCAGCGTGGAACAATCCTTAATGTCAACCGATGCGGAACAAACAACATTCGTTGCCACCCTTCCGACGGGAACACAATCATCACAAACCGTATCAGGGACACACTCGACATTGGACCAAACTGCATCCCCAGCGTTTGGTTCCACTAGCGTGGAGCACGCAACTTCCTCATCATCACTGGCGATGACTGAAATATCGTCAGAACCAGCATTGTCTTCCAGCGTGGAACAATCCTTAATGTCAACCGATGCGGAACAAACAACATTCGCTGCCACCCTTCCGACGGAAACACAATCATCACAAACCGTGACAGAGACGTTTTCGACATTGGAGCAAACTGCAACCGCAGCGTTTGGTTCCACTAGCGTGGAGCACGGAACATCATCTTCATCACTATCAACGAAAGCTGCTGAAGCATCGTCAGAACCAGCATCGTCTTCCAGCGTGGAACAATCCTCAATGTCAACCGATGCGGAACAAACAACATTCGCAGCCACCCTTCCGACAGGAACACAATCATCACAAACCGTATCAAGGACACACTCGACATTGGACCAAACTGCAACCCCAGCGTTTGTTTCCACTAGCGTGGAGCACGCAACTTCCTCAACATCACTGACGATGACTGAAATATCGTCAGAACCAGCATCGTCTTCCAGCGTGGAACAATCCTCAATGTCAACCGATGCGGAACAAACAACATTCGCAGCCACCCTTCCGACGGGAACACAATCATCACAAACCGTGACAGAGACGTTTTCGACATTGGAGCAAACTGCAACCCCAGCGTTTGGTTCCACTAGCGTGGAGCACGCAACATCATCATCATCATCACTATCAACGAAAGCTGCTGAAGCATCGTCAGAACCAGCATCGTCTTCCAGCGTGGAACAATCCTCAATGTCAACCGATGCGGAACAAACAACATTCGCAGCCACCCTTCCGACGGGAACACAATCATCACAAACCGTGACAGAGACGTTTTCGACATTGGAGCAAACCGCAACCCTAGCGTTTGGTTCCACTAGCGTGGAGCATGCAACATCATCTTCATCACTATCAACGAAAGCTGCTGAAGCATCGTCAGAACCAGCATCGTCTTCCAGCGTGGAACAATCCTTAATGTCAACCGATGCGGAACAAACAACATTCGTTGCCACCCTTCCGACGGGAACACAATCATCACAAACCGTATCAGGGACACACTCGACATTGGACCAAACTGCATCCCCAGCGTTTGGTTCCACTAGCGTGGAGCACGCAACTTCCTCATCATCACTGGCGATGACTGAAATATCGTCAGAACCAGCATCGTCTTCCAGCGTGGAACAATCCTCAATGTCAACCGATGCGGAACAAACAACATTCGCTGCCACCCTTCCGACGGGAACACAATCATCACAAACCGTGACAGAGACGTTTTCGACATTGGAGCAAACTGCAACCGCAGCGTTTGGTTCCACTAGCGTGGAGCACGGAACATCATCTTCATCACTATCAACGAAAGCTGCTGAAGCATCGTCAGAACCAGCATCGTCTTCCAGCGTGGAACAATCCTCAATGTCAACCGATGCGGAACAAACAACATTCGCAGCCACCCTTCCGACAGGAACACAATCATCACAAACCGTATCAGGGACACACTCGACATTGGACCAAACTGCAACCCCAGCGTTTGATTCCACTAGCGTGGAGCACGCAACTTCCTCAACATCACTGACGATGACTGAAATATCGTCAGAACCAGCATCGTCTTCCGGCGTGGAACAATCCTCAATGTCAACCGATGCGGAACAAACAACATTCGCCAGCACTATTCCTACGGAAACTCAGTCATCACAAACCGTATCGGGAACACTCTCGACATTGGAGCAATCTACTGCCCCGTTGCCAGTATCCACCGGCACGAAGCAAGTATCATCCTCGCCGTCAAAGTCAGCACAAGAGGACGTAACACATTCTGAAGCAACATCGTCCACCAGCACGGAGGGGTCAAGAACTCCAACAGATGCGGAACAAACAACGTTTGCAGCCACCCTTGCTACGGGAACACAATCATCACAAACCGTGACAGAGACGTTTTCGACATTGGAGCAAACTGCAACCGCAGCGTTTGGTTCCACTAGCGTGGAGCACGCAACATCATCTTCATCACTATCAACGAAAGCTGCTGAAGCATCGTCAGAACCAGCATCGTCTTCCAGCGTGGAACAATCCTCAATGTCAACCGATGCGGAACAAACAACATTCGCAGCCACCCTTCCGACGGGAACACAATCCTCACAAACCGTGACAGAGACGTTTTCGACATTGGAGCAAACTGCAACCCCAGCGTTTGGTTCCACTAGCGTGGAGCACGCAACATCATCTTCATCACTATCAACGAAAGCTGCTGAAGCATCGTCAGAACCAGCATCGTCTTCCAGCGTGGAACAATCCTCAATGTCAACCGATGCGGAACAAACAACATTCGCAGCCACCCTTCCGACGGGAACACAATCATCACAAACCGTGACAGAGACGTTTTCGACATTGGAGCAAACCGCAACCCTAGCGTTTGGTTCCACTAGCGTGGAGCATGCAACATCATCTTCATCACTATCAACGAAAGCTGCTGAAGCATCGTCAGAACCAGCATCGTCTTCCAGCGTGGAACAATCCTTAATGTCAACCGATGCGGAACAAACAACATTCGTTGCCACCCTTCCGACGGGAACACAATCATCACAAACCGTATCAGGGACACACTCGACATTGGACCAAACTGCATCCCCAGCGTTTGGTTCCACTAGCGTGGAGCACGCAACTTCCTCATCATCACTGGCGATGACTGAAATATCGTCAGAACCAGCATCGTCTTCCAGCGTGGAACAATCCTCAATGTCAACCGATGCGGAACAAACAACATTCGCAGCCACCCTTCCGACAGGAACACAATCATCACAAACCGTATCAGGGACACACTCGACATTGGACCAAACTGCAACCCCAGCGTTTGGTTCCACTAGCGTGGAGCACGCAACTTCCTCAACATCACTGACGATGACTGAAATATCGTCAGAACCAGCATCGTCTTCCGGCGTGGAACAATCCTCAATGTCAACCGATGCGGAACAAACAACATTCGCCAGCACTATTCCTACGGAAACTCAGTCATCACAAACCGTATCGGGAACACTCTCGACATTCGAGCGATCTACTGCCCCCTTGCCAGTGTCCACCGGCACGAAGCAAGTATCATCCTCGCCGTCAATGTCAGCACAAGAGGACGTAACCCGCTCAGAAGCAACGTCGTTCGCCAGCACGAAGGGATCAAGTACTCCAACCGATGCGAAACAAACAACATTCGCAGGCACACTTCCAACGGGAACACAATCGTCACAAATCGTGACAGAGACGTTTTCGACATTGGAGCAAACTGCAACCGCAGCGTTTGGTTCCACTAGCGTGGAGCACGGAACATCATCTTCATCACTATCAACGAAAGCTGCTGAAGCATCGTCAGAACCAGCATCGTCTTCCAGCGTGGAACAATCCTCAATGTCAACCGATGCGGAACAAACAACATTCGCAGCCACCCTTCCGACGGGAACACAATCATCACAAACCGTGACAGAGACGTTTTCGACATTGGAGCAAACTGCAACCCCAGCGTTTGGTTCCACTAGCGTGGAGCACGCAACATCATCTTCATCACTATCAACGAAAGCTGCTGAAGCATCGTCAGAACCAGCATCGTCTTCCAGCGTGGAACAATCCTCAATGTCAACCGATGCGGAACAAACAACATTCGCAGCCACCCTTCCGACGGGAACACAATCATCACAAACCGTGACAGAGACGTTTTCGACATTGGAGCAAACTGCAACCGCAGCGTTTGGTTCCACTAGCGTGGAGCACGCAACATCATCTTCATCACTATCAACGAAAGCTGCTGAAGCATCGTCAGAACCAGCATCGTCTTCCAGCGTGGAACAATCCTCAATGTCAACCGATGCGGAACAAACAACATTCGCAGCCACCCTTCCGACGGGAACACAATCATCACAAACCGTGACAGAGACGTTTTCGACATTGGAGCAAACTGCAACCCCAGCGTTTGGTTCCACTAGCGTGGAGCACGCAACATCATCATCATCATCACTATCAACGAAAGCTGCTGAAGCATCGTCAGAACCAGCATCGTCTTTCAGTGTGGAACAATCCTCAATGTCAACCGATGCCGAACAAACAACATTCGCTGCCACCCTTCCGACGGGAACACAATCATCACAAACCGTATCAGGGACACACTCGACATTGGACCAAACTGCAACCCCAGCGTTTGTTTCCACTAGCGTGGAGCACGCAACTTCCTCAACATCACTGACGATGACTGAAATATCGTCAGAACCAGCATCGTCTTCCAGCGTGGAACAATCCTCAATGTCAACCGATGCGGAACAAACAACATTCGCAGCCACCCTTCCGACGGGAACACAATCATCACAAACCGTGACAGAGACGTTTTCGACATTGGAGCAAACTGCAACCCCAGCGTTTGGTTCCACTAGCGTGGAGCACGCAACATCATCTTCATCACTATCAACGAAAGCTGCTGAAGCATCGTCAGAACCAGCATCGTCTTCCAGCGTGGAACAATCCTCAATGTCAACCGATGCGGAACAAACAACATTCGCTGCCACCCTTCCGACGGGAACACAATCATCACAAACCGTATCAGGGACACACTCGACATTGGACCAAACTGCAACCCCAGCGTTTGGTTCCACTAGCGTGGAGCACGCAACTTCCTCATCATCACTGGCGATGACTGAAATATCGTCAGAACCAGCATCGTCTTCCAGCGTGGAACAATCCTTAATGTCAACCGATGCGGAACAAACAACATTCGCTGCCACCCTTCCGACGGGAACACAATCATCACAAACCGTGACAGAGACGTTTTCGACATTGGAGCAAACTGCAACCGCAGCGTTTGGTTCCACTAGCGTGGAGCACGGAACATCATCTTCATCACTATCAACGAAAGCTGCTGAAGCATCGTCAGAACCAGCATCGTCTTCCAGCGTGGAACAATCCTCAATGTCAACCGATGCGGAACAAACAACATTCCCAGCCACCCTTCCGACAGGAACACAATCATCACAAACCGTATCAGGGACACACTCGACATTGGACCAAACTGCAACCCCAGCGTTTGGTTCCACTAGCGTGGAGCACGCAACTTCCTCAACATCACTGACGATGACTGAAATATCGTCAGAACCAGCATCGTCTTCCAGCGTGGAACAATCCTTAATGTCAACCGATGCGGAACAAACAACATTCGCTGCCACCCTTCCGACGGGAACACAATCATCACAAACCGTGACAGAGACGTTTTCGACATTGGAGCAAACTGCAACCGCAGCGTTTGGTTCCACTAGCGTGGAGCACGGAACATCATCTTCATCACTATCAACGAAAGCTGCTGAAGCATCGTCAGAACCAGCATCGTCTTCCAGCGTGGAACAATCCTCAATGTCAACCGATGCGGAACAAACAACATTCGCAGCCACCCTTCCGACAGGAACACAATCATCACAAACCGTATCAAGGACACACTCGACATTGGACCAAACTGCAACCCCAGCGTTTGATTCCACTAGCGTGGAGCACGCAACTTCCTCAACATCACTGACGATGACTGAAATATCGTCAGAACCAGCATCGTCTTCCGGCGTGGAACAATCCTCAATGTCAACCGATGCGGAACAAACAACATTCGCAGCCACCCTTCCGACGGGAACACAATCATCACAAACCGTGACAGAGACGTTTTCGACATTGGAGCAAACTGCAACCCCAGCGTTTGGTTCCACTAGCGTGGAGCACGCAACATCATCTTCATCACTATCAACGAAAGCTGCTGAAGCATCGTCAGAACCAGCATCGTCTTCCAGCGTGGAACAATCCTCAATGTCAACCGATGCGGAACAAACAACATTCGCAGCCACCCTTCCGACGGGAACACAATCATCACAAACCGTGACAGAGACGTTTTCGACATTGGAGCAAACTGCAACCCCAGCGTTTGGTTCCACTAGCGTGGAGCACGCAACATCATCTTCATCACTATCAACGAAAGCTGCTGAAGCATCGTCAGAACCAGCATCGTCTTCCAGCGTGGAACAATCCTCAATGTCAACCGATGCGGAACAAACAACATTCGCTGCCACCCTTCCGACGGGAACACAATCATCACAAACCGTATCAGGGACACACTCGACATTGGACCAAACTGCAACCCCAGCGTTTGGTTCCACTAGCGTGGAGCACGCAACTTCCTCATCATCACTGGCGATGACTGAAATATCGTCAGAACCAGCATCGTCTTCCAGCGTGGAACAATCCTTAATGTCAACCGATGCGGAACAAACAACATTCGCTGCCACCCTTCCGACGGGAACACAATCATCACAAACCGTGACAGAGACGTTTTCGACATTGGAGCAAACTGCAACCGCAGCGTTTGGTTCCACTAGCGTGGAGCACGGAACATCATCTTCATCACTATCAACGAAAGCTGCTGAAGCATCGTCAGAACCAGCATCGTCTTCCAGCGTGGAACAATCCTCAATGTCAACCGATGCGGAACAAACAACATTCGCAGCCACCCTTCCGACGGGAACACAATCATCACAAACCGTATCAGGAACACAGTCGACATTGGAGCAAACTGCAACCCCACCGTTTGCTTCCACTAGCGTGGAGCACGCAACTTCCTCATCATCACTAACAACGACTGAAATATCGTCAGAACCAGCATCGTCTTCCAGCGTAGAACAATCCTCAATGTCAACCGAGGCGGAACAAACAACATTCGCAGCCACCCTTCCTACGGGAACACAATCATCACAAACCGTGACAGAGACGTTTTCGACATTGGAGCAAACTGCAACCCCAGCGTTTGGTTCCACTAGCGTGGAGCACGCAACATCATCTTCATCACTATCAACGAAAGCTGCTGAAGCATCGTCAGAACCAGCATCGTCTTCCAGCGTGGAACAATCCTCAATGTCAACCGATGCGGAACAAACAACATTCGCAGCCACCCTTCCGACGGGAACACAATCATCACAAACCGTGACAGAGACGTTTTCGACATTGGAGCAAACTGCAACCCCAGCGTTTGGTTCCACTAGCGTGGAGCACGCAACATCATCTTCATCACTATCAACGAAAGCTGCTGAAGCATCGTCAGAACCAGCATCGTCTTCCAGCGTGGAACAATCCTCAATGTCAACCGATGCGGAACAAACAACATTCGCTGCCACCCTTCCGACGGGAACACAATCATCACAAACCGTATCAGGGACACACTCGACATTGGACCAAACTGCAACCCCAGCGTTTGGTTCCACTAGCGTGGAGCACGCAACTTCCTCATCATCACTGGCGATGACTGAAATATCGTCAGAACCAGCATCGTCTTCCAGCGTGGAACAATCCTTAATGTCAACCGATGCGGAACAAACAACATTCGCTGCCACCCTTCCGACGGGAACACAATCATCACAAACCGTGACAGAGACGTTTTCGACATTGGAGCAAACTGCAACCCCAGCGTTTGGTTCCACTAGCGTGGAGCACGCAACATCATCTTCATCACTATCAACGAAAGCTGCTGAAGCATCGTCAGAACCAGCATCGTCTTCCAGCGTGGAACAATCCTCAATGTCAACCGATGCGGAACAAACAACATTCGCAGCCACCCTTCCGACGGGAACACAATCCTCACAAACCGTGACAGAGACGTTTTCGACATTGGAGCAAACTGCAACCCCAGCGTTTGGTTCCACTAGCGTGGAGCACGCAACATCATCTTCATCACTATCAACGAAAGCTGCTGAAGCATCGTCAGAACCAGCATCGTCTTCCAGCGTGGAACAATCCTCAATGTCAACCGATGCGGAACAAACAACATTCGCAGCCACCCTTCCGACGGGAACACAATCCTCACAAACCGTGACAGAGACGTTTTCGACATTGGAGCAAACTGCAACCCCAGCGTTTGGTTCCACTAGCGTGGAGCACGCAACATCATCTTCATCACTATCAACGAAAGCTGCTGAAGCATCGTCAGAACCAGCATCGTCTTCCAGCGTGGAACAATCCTCAATGTCAACCGATGCGGAACAAACAACATTCGCTGCCACCCTTCCGACGGGAACACAATCATCACAAACCGTATCAGGGACACACTCGACATTGGACCAAACTGCATCCCCAGCGTTTGGTTCCACTAGCGTGGAGCACGCAACTTCCTCATCATCACTGGCGATGACTGAAATATCGTCAGAACCAGCATCGTCTTCCGGCGTGGAACAATCCTCAATGTCAACCGATGCGGAACAAACAACATTCGCCAGCACTATTCCTACGGAAACTCAGTCATCACAAACCGTATCGGGAACACTCTCGACATTCGAGCGATCTACTGCCCCCTTGCCAGTGTCCACCGGCACGAAGCAAGTATCATCCTCGCCGTCAATGTCAGCACAAGAGGACGTAACCCGCTCAGAAGCAACGTCGTTCGCCAGCACGAAGGGATCAAGTACTCCAACCGATGCGAAACAAACAACATTCGCAGGCACACTTCCAACGGGAACACAATCGTCACAAATCGTGACAGAGACGTTTTCGACATTGGAGCAAACTGCAACCGCAGCGTTTGGTTCCACTAGCGTGGAGCACGGAACATCATCTTCATCACTATCAACGAAAGCTGCTGAAGCATCGTCAGAACCAGCATCGTCTTCCAGCGTGGAACAATCCTCAATGTCAACCGATGCGGAACAAACAACATTCGCAGCCACCCTTCCGACGGGAACACAATCATCACAAACCGTATCAGGGACACACTCGACATTGGACCAAACTGCAACCCCAGCGTTTGGTTCCACTAGCGTGGAGCACGCAACTTCCTCAACATCACTGACGATGACTGAAATATCGTCAGAACCAGCATCGTCTTCCAGCGTGGAACAATCCTCAATGTCAACCGATGCGGAACAAACAACATTCGCAGCCACCCTTCCGACGGGAACACAATCATCACAAACCGTGACAGAGACGTTTTCGACATTGGAGCAAACTGCAACCCCAGCGTTTGGTTCCACTAGCGTGGAGCACGCAACATCATCTTCATCACTATCAACGAAAGCTGCTGAAGCATCGTCAGAACCAGCATCGTCTTCCAGCGTGGAACAATCCTCAATGTCAACCGATGCGGAACAAACAACATTCGCAGCCACCCTTCCGACGGGAACACAATCATCACAAACCGTGACAGAGACGTTTTCGACATTGGAGCAAACTGCAACCCCAGCGTTTGGTTCCACTAGCGTGGAGCACGCAACATCATCTTCATCACTATCAACGAAAGCTGCTGAAGCATCGTCAGAACCAGCATCGTCTTCCAGCGTGGAACAATCCTCAATGTCAACCGATGCGGAACAAACAACATTCGCAGCCACCCTTCCGACGGGAACACAATCATCACAAACCGTATCAGGGACACACTCGACATTGGACCAAACTGCAACCCCAGCGTTTGGTTCCACTAGCGTGGAGCACGCAACATCATCATCATCATCACTATCAACGAAAGCTGCTGAAGCATCGTCAGAACCAGCATCGTCTTCCAGCGTGGAACAATCCTCAATGTCAACCGATGCGGAACAAACAACATTCGCCAGCACTATTCCTACGGAAACTCAGTCATCACAAACCGTATCGGGAACACTCTCGACATTCGAGCGATCTACTGCCCCCTTGCCAGTGTCCACCGGCACGAAGCAAGTATCATCCTCGCCGTCAATGTCAGCACAAGAGGACGTAACCCGCTCAGAAGCAACGTCGTTCGCCAGCACGAAGGGATCAAGTACTCCAACCGATGCCGAACAAACAACATTCCCAGCCACCCTTCCGACGGGAAAACAATCATCACAAACCGTATCAGGGACACACTCGACATTGGACCAAACTGCAACCCCAGCGTTTGGTTCCACTAGCGTGGAGCACGCAACTTCCTCATCATCACTGGCGATGACTGAAATATCGTCAGAACCAGCATCGTCTTCCAGCGTGGAACAATCCTCAATGTCAACCGATGCGGAACAAACAACATTCGCAGCCACCCTTCCGACGGGAACACAATCATCACAAACCGTGACAGAGACGTTTTCGACATTGGAGCAAACTGCAACCCCAGCGTTTGGTTCCACTAGCGTGGAGCACGCAACATCATCATCATCACTATCAACGAAAGCTGCTGAAGCATCGTCAGAACCAGCATCGTCTTCCAGCGTGGAACAATCCTCAATGTCAACCGATGCGGAACAAACAACATTCGCAGCCACCCTTCCTACGGGAACACAACCGTCAAAAATCGTGTCAGGAACGCACTCGACATTGGAACAAACTGCAACCCGAGCGCTTGGTTCCACTAGCGTGGAGCACGCAACTTCTTCATCATCACTATCAACGAAAGCTGCTGAAGCATCATCAGAACCAGCATCGTCTTTAGGTGTGGAGCAGTCCTCAATGTCAACCGACGCGGAACAAACGACATTCGCAGCCACCCTTCCTACGGGAACACAACCGTCACAAATCGTGTCAGGAACGCACTCGACATTGGAGCAAACTGCAACCCGAGCGCTTGGTTCCACTAGCGTGGAGCACGCAACTTCTTCATCATCATTATCAACGAAAGCTGCTGAAGCATCGTCAGAACCAGCATCGTCTTCCAGCGTGGAACAATCCTCAATGTCAACCGATGCGGAGCAAACAACATTCGCTGCCACCCTTCCGACGGGAACACAATCATCCCAAACCGTGACAGAGACGTTTTCGACATTGGGTCAAACTATTTACCCACTGTCATGGTACACTAGCACGGAGGAAGCAACATCTACATCATCATTTTCCACAGGTATGAATAAAATGACGACAGCATCAGTAACATACACCAGTGAAGAACAATCAATGACATCCACCGGTTCAGTGCAAGCAGCGCTGTCAAAAACATCCCCTATCATCGCACGATCAACACTAGCCGGATCAGCAACGTCAGCAAGGCAGCTGTCGTCCACCATTTCTGTTTCGGAAATAAGATGTTATGATCGATGTAATAATTGTTCCCCATTTTTGGAATACTGTCGCGATGAACGTGTGAAGGATGTGATGATGGTAGAGTGTCCACTGTCTTGTGGGTTCTGCAGCGTTCCGACATCGACCACATCATCTCTTCTGTCAAGAAAACTGTCATCTTCAACCACCTCTATTTCGGAAACGAGTTGTTACGATCGATCGGATTGTTCCGCATTCTTGGAATATTGTTACAATGAGCGAGTAAGGGAGGAGATGAAAAGACATTGTTCATTGTCTTGTGGATACTGCACGGTTCAGTCATCCTCCGCATCAGTTTCACCGAATCCCCAGCTGCTGTCGACTACTTCTACGTCAGAGGTGATGTGCTATGACAAATCCGATTGTTCCTCACTTTTGGAACACTGTTACGATGAACGATTTAAGGGGAATATGATGACAATTTGTGCAAGATCTTGTGGATACTGCACCCTTGAATCATCAACAGTGTCAATTGTTCCATCGGTAACATATCCATTCTCTACCATTTCTACCTCCAAAACGTCCTGTTCCGATCGATCTAATTGTTCCTTATTTGTGCAATTCTGTAGCAATCAAGACCTTATTGATTTGATGATGAGCGATTGCGCTATGACTTGTGGATTCTGCACTTCTCAGCTCTCCACCTTCCTCACCGCACCTCATCAAGTATGCAGGGATACTTCCGACTGCGCCTCATTCGTGGACTATTGTAATATACCGGCACTTATGGACGAATTCAGAACTCACTGTGCAAAAACATGCAGTTTTTGCACTAATCAACCAGTCTCTTAAATTACGATCTGCTTCACCCTTATCTTGCAAAAATACATTAGATTGTTCCACAGTTATTAACCAATATTATCTTCCTTCACGTAGGCGATCTACGAATGAGTACCGTGCGAGATCACAGGGCTTGTTTGTGATGCAAATGTGAGTTTTTGCTGATAGGCTGCATATTTTGAACGGACGCTTAGTACAAGCGATGGAGTAAAAATGCAGAACCGACTTTCATCAATTTATTGTTTATTGTTTTTTGTGCTTTAATTACGCATTCTTGGTATCATGTTAGGAAATAAATTATGTTGCATAGATCATGCCTTACCGATCAGAGCACTGAAATTTGTTGATGGACTGAACAAATCTTTACAGCGAGTTGTTGTGAAAATGTTTGAATGAATCAGTTAGCATTGGGATCGAAAAATTATCGTCATATGACCGCAACATTTCAGTTTGATGAGGTGGGAAAAAATCCCTCCGAAGTAATAGATAATGTACTCACTTCTCAGTCACCCATTCATAAGAGTGTTACTGAAGTTTTGACAGCATTCATGGTCCGCGCCTTCAAACTGGGGATTACAGAAAAATACAACAGTAATAAAATGTCAAATGAAACGAATTGAAAATAATCTTGCGAAGTTTGAGAACTAATTATTCGGTAAACAACGACTGTACTCTGATTGCTCTCGAGAATAATTGCCGTAGTACGGCTTATCAATGTCCACAGATAAGAATCGATGGAACATCTGTGTTCCAACATAACACAGTGAGGTTGACTAATTCTTGACTGTACGATTGAAGTATTACTGGAACTGTTTAACTGGCTTTGAGCAGTGTTCAAGTCCAGCGAATAATTTCAGGGAAATATAAAATTTATTTGAATGAAGAATCAATTGTGTAACAAATAGTTCAAGCAACAGTGGTAATATATACTAAGTATCGCATCATAACGAAATTATCAATCTAATAAAACAATGGTCACAATAGAATATCGCATATAGCAGAGGCGAGGTAAGCTAATTCGGGGCTCAAATACATTACATTAACATTTACATACCAATCGCAAGGACGAAATATATGAAGAAAATTTTACTGCATGTCACCTACGAATCACGATAAAAAACCTGAAAGATAAAGTTTATTTCCTTCTGAAGTTTAGAACACGGTACATTTGTTGGAATGATTGTCTTTGTTGAATGATTTTAAAAAATTTTCAATTGTTTAATGTCACAATGACGTTTTCCCCACATAAATAAGTGGTGGAATTGCAAATTTTGGAAATTTTGAAAGTAGTGACAGCGAATAGCGCACTAATTTTGCTCAACTAGCGGATCAGCGATAGCGCTTCGCTATTTTTCTGGCGATGATACCGATATCGAATAGCGGTTTTAGGAAGGCAGATCAGCGAATGTGCGCTATCGTTTTTCGATAGCGTGTCAATCTCTAGACAAATCCCCTCAACATTCATTGCACTTCTCCGGCCCGCCGAATCGGTAGTGAGCACCTTCTCGCAAAATCGCCAGGAAGTAACGAAAGTGGCAAACCTCGTTAGAGGACCAAAGTACTAATTTTACCAACTCATCCATATATTGAAAATATCCGAATTTTATGTTAGATGATCAAATTGACACTCAAAATTTCGTTGAATAAGGTACCTAACGTATTCAAAAAATAAAGTTAGTCAAAAATTCATTGCTTTCACTTTGCCCCTGATTCTGATCAAATGAAGATTGATTAGGTGATTCACTGAATGAAAAATTTAAAATGGTTGATCAAAAACTAAAAAACGAATCTGGCGATCAAACTGCGAAAAAGAATAGAAAAAAGACAAAAGTTGTCAATGATTGTGAAAAGATGATCAGATATTGATTGATGACGTAGTTAGAGGATGCAAGTTATGGTGTTCATTAGTGAATGAAAATGGACGGCATAAACAACAGAACGCTGGGATACAATAAAACATAAACGAAAACATGACGAAAAAAGATTCTCAATCTCTTATTAAATTCTTGACATCCAATAACCCACCTCTAAGCGCTTACAAACAAGCAGCGTCTAGTGTCTCTGGTAGAATAAACGAGGCTCACTGTCCGCGAAAGCACCCAGCAAAAAATGGCTATTTAAAGCAAATTTGCGGATTACAACAAATTAAATGCAGGCAATTGGATTTGAGGACTCATGAACAGAGAAATCCGAATGCACAACAAGAACAGTCAATATATTCATCATTTTGAACTTTAATGTGTTTGCATGATTGGTGGAGGTTACATAAATTCAATTGAGTGCAGATCGAAGGCGAATAAAGTAAACTCTTTTATGTCAATAAATTGAGCTGAGTACGTTCAGTTGAATACAACGGATTAATGAATTGTGTTTAAATAATAAAGATCATTTTATGAACGTGAAGTAGAGTTTACACTAATGATAAGATTACGTGACAACATTAAATCACTGATTTATTGATTGCTTCACTTTTTCGGTCCAGTCAAACGGATTCCACAGTTTCTTCAAATGATCACAATTTTTTTTCTGCTCATCAGTTCCAATCTTTTCTGGCCTTCTCCAGCGCTTATGATCCAAATCCAACATACCACCAATTATTTCCTTTAGCAATAAACGTTATTATGAAAAAGAACAGTAATATTGCATTAATTGTTTGTTTAAATGTTAAGAAAAGTTGTCATAAATTCACTCTCGGAAGATGAGATTTGCTGTTCAAATGAAACGAACATAACGTTTGATAATGAATCAGAAAAAGCGGATTCAATTAAATTTGCAATGCAGTTATTATCAGTAGGAATTTAATTGGAAAAATCTTTTGAACAGTTCAGAAAATGTTATAAAGAAGAAATTTGGTTATGTGGAACCAGTTCTGAGTTTATATTTTATGTTCCACGAATCAGATCTACATCTACAATTGCATATATACTTACATATGAACAGATAGAAATAATGGAGAAATAATGAATTGAAGAAGACAATAGGGAATGAGTAGATTGCATGTTCTCATTTTTGTGGATGTTATTCACTGCGACAGTTCGCAGATGAGTGACTTCCATTCGCGTAAAAAAAACTTGTAGAAAGAAACGAAATAGAGTTTTCTTGAACGATTCAAAAAAACCGTTCTAATAATGAATGAAGCTTCAAATTGCCACTAACAAAATATGGTTGTTTAGCATATTCATTTATAACAATTAATTCTTCTATTGTTTTGCTCGTCATATTATTATAAACACAAGTATAATTGAAAAGCAAATTAAATTAATTGGCAAGAAGAAGTAGTTGAAAATATGATTGATGACATAACAATATAATAATGAAGGTGAATATAATAATAAAAGTAAATGAATAAATAATAAAAATATCAAATCAAAACATAGAATAAAAACAAATCAAAAAACAAATGAATAGAATAAAAACGCTTACGTGAGCGAAGTTCGTGGGAAACTTGTTATGATCTTCGATAACATGTGCGTAGCCGGGTTGTAAACCAAAATCGATAGAAAAGTACGAGAAGCCTTTGGGAATAATTTTACGAATATCGCCGTTATATTTACTCAATTCGATCAATTTTTTGTTATCACACCATTCCCCTTCACTCTCGTTTATTGCTTTCTGTAAGATCACTTAATGAAGTATAATACTTCTTTGATAATATTATCACTTCAAAAAAATCAATATATCATATATCATAAAATATATCATATATATCATAAAATATCAATATTCGATATATTGTACAACTTTGACGGTAAAAAGCTCATTTTAAACAGTCAGTGGTCTTGTAAACTTTCTGCATGGTAGCAATAACTATAACATAAATAATATGTATAATCCGAAATGCTCGTAATGTAAATATTTTTATTTGATATTTTATTTACAAATCAAAGTTGCTCAGTGTAAATGTTTCATTACCGAATATCGAAATCTGACTTTACTGGAGATGTGTAGAATAAAAATTGCTCATAGAAGAATATATTCCAAAATGCAACCTTAAAGTAAATTGGCGCTGTTTCACCAATCTCGATTGGTAATGGAATACACTCAATAAAAGTATGTCCAATATAATTGTCATTTTTTGTCATTTCAACAAATACACAATCCATATCTTGCGATTTCCACATTGCAACGAGACCCTTCAATTGCACATCATTTGATTATTCATTCGTTCATCAATGCATCGCGCATTTGTTTATTGTATATTCATTCAATGATTGGTTACGATTTGATTTTCGATAGTTTCAAGCTATCGAAAATCTTTTGAATGAGGTAACTTCTTTCATCGCCAGATGAAAAATCCAAACAAGCAGGTTCATAATATCACTAAAAAACTTTGATTTGTCATTTTCATATAAAAATTTTCGAAAAAGATAAATTGCTGCGTTAAAAGACAGAAGAAGTTTTCTGTAAACAATTCTGATCTAAACAATATTGCTGAGCGCTAAAACAATTCCATTGACTACTTTTCTCCAAATACGCATTTCATCATAAACGTCTTCGTCCAATGTAACAGTCGATGAATAATGCCCCGACGGCAATATGATGCTATGACCTTCAACCAAAGGACGCCATGGAACCGTACACAGATAGGTCTGAAAGATGTAGACGGTCAAAGTACTGACAAGGAAAGATTCAAATAGATTTGAATTTGCATAAGGTCAACTAATGAATTGAAGAGATGCCTCATACCGACTGATACCTTGGTTTTTCTTATCACATTAGAATGGTAGTCATGACCATAATAACCATTCTGATAATGAAATGAAGATGCTTATTATGGACCGATAACGATAAATAGATTTTGAATCAGAGTATGTAATGATAATTAACGATTATCGAATTCACTTATATCAATAAAATAATGAATGAATAAATAAGTGAGTAATTAAAAACCTTGATTCCAATAGCAACTACACAATGTTTGATAAACCGGTGACTGTCTATACATAGAGAGCATGTATCGAGTGTGCGTTGATTAGACTTATAATCTGCAATAAGAACAATCGACTACACATGCATAAATTATCGAATTAATCATATTCATTGAGGATATGATCAGTTATGTTAACGTTAATAATGTAGGAACAAACACATGTGAGTAGTTTGAAAAAAAATTTCAGAAAATCAGTGAATAAAAGTGAACTGAATTCAAAACAGATGGAAATTCGATTTTAAATTTAACTGATTTTTGTTTAAAGAATCTGATTTTTCAAATTTAACATCTTTTATGAGCCTTCCTGTCTGTAATTCAGTAAGAAAGCACACAATGATTTCAGAAGGAAATTTCAAACATTCTGAGTATGACAGACGGGAAAATTGAGAAAAATGAAATGCGTGCATCGCAAAAAAACTAATTGTAAGGTAAACAAAATAAAACTGCAATAAGATTGATTTACTGCGAAAAATTCAACAAGTTTTGACGAACATCATCGAAATGCGTATCGATGTTGAAGGCAATAAATATTTTGAAAAAAAAGATATTTTTGAAAATTTAATATAATCACTGATCATCAATTCAATTCAAACAAATGGAATTATACTTTTGGTCATCTTGAAATGAAGGGTTGTATCATAATTCATCGCATTCCGTCAAAATTCAATTTATTCGGAACAAATTCTGCGAATAATTAAGTACAAATTTCAGTTATCTAAAATTATATCATTTCAAACGATTAATGGAATGAATTTTTCTGACTGAAACGAAGTAACCAAAGAGAGTTTCGTATTTGTCGTTTGTAATGGATTGATGAATGTAAAAATATTCGAAGCTTAAGCATATGTATAAGTGTAAATGACAGAAATCAGTCTGAGCCTAGATGCTGCTCCAGTAGTAAATCAGCCTAAGCCTGAGTATAGGCTATTCGTACTTCTGAGCTGTCGTTAATTATTTGTTAACCAATTCGTATAATGCCAATGATGTATTATCTCCTTCAGAACTGAGTTTACTGAGTGTACAAATGATACACTATCTTTATGAATTTTACTTAATCAGCACATTCAATTCACATTTGTTTCGCTGTATGTGAAACAGCAATGTAGATAAAACGCAGAGTGCATTTTGCTGATCATTGCTTACTATTTATGTCATTATCAGCCAAATGCAAATTTCATTGAACTAATGATATCAGTCACGCGATTATAGTTGTACTGAGAAATGTAAATAATAAAATACGACCACATGTATTCAAAGCGAGTCATTGAACTGCTTGAAATAGTAATGATATTTGGGTAAATGTGACAACGATTGAAGATCAATGTAATTTTATTAGTCAAAATCGCATGCGCTCACTAATAATAAATTTTGATACCTTATTAAAATGATTAAATGATCAAACATTAGTAAAAAGAATGAATTCTTTGATCAGTTCTGATAGGACGGCTGAAATATAATTGGAAATTTGAAAAGAACATGAAAATGAAACAAAGTTCAGAGAATAATTGCAATAGTATATTTAAGTAATTATGAAGATCGGTGAAGAAATATGTGAATATGAAATGTTTCAGAAGAACACGTTTATCACAGAAGAATATTGAACGAACAATAGGACAATTGTACGTATTTGTTGGGAAGAGGTGCATATAATTGGGTCTTTTTGACGTTGGAATGTCAAAAATGTAATAGTGTTGATAATTAGATGTATTTTGAAGGTTATTTGGAATGTTCAACAATCCAAATTAACAGCAATCAATGCTTAAAACATTACTTTCATAAAGAAGACACATTCAACAAGTAAACTGAACACTCACCTACCAAAAGACAACACTCTCACCATCATCAAAACAACAAACAAAATTAAGGTCTTAATTTTCATTTGTTAATAAAAACTTTGATTTTATTCAAATTAGACAGATCCAAGAATTGAATCTTTTAACGTTAATTGCTCTGGTTAATATACCGAAATACCCATCTGAAGTTTACATTAATCTAAACATTTTCGACAAAACAACCTATTTCCTTATTTTGCGTAGAAAAATAAGTTCTATTTCTTCGAGATTTTCACAGGATAACATCCCCTGAATATCATAAAACTTTCTGCCTTTTCAAATGAAACCCACTGAAAAAAGAGGAAAATTTTCAATCAAAATTACCGCACATAACCACCGACGTAACCAATAACCATTCAAAATTATCCTTTCTTTTTTTCTCTTTAATAAGTTTCAGAGAAATTTTCAAAAAATGTAAACGAGTTTACGAGTTGGTATGCTGTAATTATGATTGCGTGCAATGCACGGTAAAATTCAATCCAATTGGTCGCGCATCTTCATTACATTTGAAGCAAACTCTCATGAAAAACTTTCTATCGGTTGCTGTCATTCCGTTGCGTTTAAGAAGCATTTTTCAATTCTCCGAAACGGTTTTTCATTTATCGGTGAAAATTTTGTTCTGTTTGCATTGGGGCAGTGGTTTCGTTCTGTTCAATTTAGAGGCACATCAGACGATTCCTCGATTGAACGAAATGCGTTCTAGACAATAGTCACACTATACATTTTACTGTACTGAAGAACACCTTAATTAATTTACGTTTTCTGGAGTGGGTAGTTGAAAATAAATTGATTAAAATAGTAGAGTCAGTGGCCGCTATTTCTCGATTCGTATTCGATCGTTACAAATACTTTCAAGCTGTACTTCTATTTCAAGAGAAACGTAAATAAATAAGTTTCATCGTTTCATCACTTATATTCTACTAAGTTTTCATAATGTAAACTAATTTATGAAGCAAATACACGCGATTGCTGTGTTGTTAAGAGGCGGATCTTAATAGCGTTCTCAAGATGATGATCATATAAAAAGGACAGAATCACAAGTGAATTATATTTGTTGTTGTTGTTACAAACGAACATTTCGTTACATGGTTTATCATTGACAAATAATATCGCTGTTGAAAATGTTGAATGTTTATAATAAAAATCTGTTCATAACAATGCTCATTGTTATTATCTATAATTCATTAAATGAAGTTGAATCAACAACTGAATGGTTCGGTGATTTACGTGCACATATGAATCCGGCTAAATCACCGGCATTTTCAGATATCATTTATGACGAAATCGGTTCGTTTATTCACTTATTCATTATCTTTCAGTTTTGATGACAGAATGAGAATGATTTTTTAAAATTACTGCTTTTACAAGTTGTTGATGATGAATCTTTTTCAGTAGATGACAAAACCTGAATCTACGATTACTGCACTCATTTATATTATTGTTATTTTTTAATAATAATTATTATTGTTATCATTATTATTATTATGCTTGCTATTTTTATTATTACAGTTATCACCATTATTATTATCTGTATTATTATTGTTATTATTACTGATATTATTTTTATCACTATTATTACCATTGTTATCATTATTATTACTATTATTATCATCAATATTGCTATTACTATCATTACACTTCAGTGATAAACTGAAACGAACTAAAGATTTTCGCAATGAGCAGAAAATTCAATGAAATGATGAAATCAGAAATTTTCGGTTTAATAAGAATTTTTTGAATTTACTCTTCTGCGCATTTCTCGTGATAATGTTCAATTAAAAATGCGCGTTTCGGGTGGATAGCGTTTGGTAATATTTAACGAGATATTTCATGGCAATAAAGTCGACGTATAAACAATCTCGTTAACGAATCATGATTTCATTTCAAGTTTTCTCGTTATATCTGTTTAGATTTCATTCCTATTATATCAATATTACCATTTAATAATCCTGATTTTGCAAGTATTTGCTCATTTCAAGAACCCATAAAACAATAAATGATGATGGGATCTTCTAAAACCAAATGCAAATGTAAATCGGATAATCCAAAAGAAATAACTTGAAGAATGTCCACTGGGAATGGAAAGCGATGCAATCCCGGAATATGTTTATTTTGGTTCAATGGTATCAACAATGAGTGTATCGAAGCACGTTGATTGTCTGAATTTTTGCATTCAGAATCCAAGATGTGTGGCAGTTAATTACTTTGAACCTATGGCATTTCAGGTCATTCATTTGAAACACAATTCAAAATAACAATAAAAACGGCATTGAATATTATCAACATTTGAATTATTCATAAATTTCCAAAATAACTTCCAAAACAAATCCGATTTGTTTTGGAAAAAAATCATTGTTTTGCGATCGAACTTTTTTTGCATGGTTCATTCAGTGAATTTTTTGGGAAGCAAAAAATTTAGAAGAGAACAAAAAAATTCTATTTATATGCGATTTTTTGTTGATGTGATCACATCATTTTAAACAACTAATTGAACTTTATTTGAACAAACACTGATTTTTCATAATTCACTGATCGCCACAAATAAATTGATTGCATGGTTCAAGATCGTTCAATTTATATGAAACAATTCGATTAAAACTTTCACACGAAAGCATTTTCTTCATGAATGAAATTTTTTCATGAGATTTCTTTCGAAGCTGCCATTGAAAATCTAGAGCATCAATGACAGGTATGCTGCACAAAAATCGCCAGTCAATCAGTTTTGCTTTCCATTCTGCAGGAAAGAGGATTCTGTGAACTTTTATCAGAAAATCAACTGGATAACCCTCGTTTAATGCGTCCATTCAAGAAGGCCGTTTATTATGAAAATATCAGATGTCACTTAGACGATTCTGCAGATGAGGCGCAACAACAAAAATTCATCAACGTTCGACCTCGTCAGTTATTTGATTGTTGTTTCTTTTCTATTTCAAAATTACACTTCGAAAATTATTCATTACGAGATAATTCATTACCGCGCTGTGTACTTAAGTAAAATTTAATATTCTTATATTTCTTTTGTTAGTAGAAAGTTTTCTATTAGTTTGAAGTGATTAAGAAATGAAATTATTCGCTTCTGATATCTAACAATCAGAAAATAAAAATCCCTCACAGCCATCACTCATCGATACCAAATATATGTTAAATAATGAGATGTGAATTCGAACGAAATTTTCCTCGCCGTTTCATTCTACGATAAAATGGGCAAAAATTTCCAAGTTTCCCCCATTTCTCCCAATACAAATAAAATGACCATTTGAAAGGTCTATAACTATAAATTAGACTAGCGGTCTTTCGAACAGATGCGTTAAAATAACTCTACTCAAATGCAGTTTAAATGAAACGAATTTGATTTATTGAATGACACATGCTCCTTCCGTTATACAAAATCATAATTGATGGTTTGTATTCGTTTTTTGTTTTTCAAAGAAGTATCTCTCCTCACAACAAAACTTGTTCTGATGTACAACAACAATTCCAAACGAACTGTCGGGTCGGCAGCTGGATGTCATAACTAGTATCACTAGAATATTAGGATCATTTTAAAGTGCTCTTTTCGAACAAATTCGTCAAGAAAATTCGTGAGAATTACAAATGGAAAAATTCATGAACGAAGGAAATGATATATAACAAAGTTTTGGAGAGATGGATTCAATACAATATTCTGACATTTTTTCAGAAAGCAATTCAATAGAAAAGTTGGTTTTGAAAAGTTTCCATTCGCATAACCATTATTAATTTCACATTTTGACTGCTCGATTTAACTGTTGAAACGAAGGATTTAAAGATGAGATGTCCATTTGAATATAAATCATTATAGCATTCAATGTTTTAAGCTGCTGATTGATTGCTATGAACACGTTATGGTTCACATTGATATCAGTTAACGACCACAAAATTAGTCCCCTTGCTGACGAACTTTTCATTTGTTGACTAAAGCCAATTCAACTGGATATTCAGTTATTACTCTCTTTCATTTCTTCATAGTTAACTTTTAAGTTTTTGTTTCCAAAGAAAACGATTCACTCAATAGAATATGGTAACTCCACGTTCTTAATAATTATTATTCTAATGCAAATCCTTTAGAGATTTTCTCACGAAATAAAACTTCATCAGAATCACTTTAAGTGATGTCGGGATCATTTTTTAAATGAATAAGCGGTAATTCAGTGTGACGAAATGATAGTAATGATTTGACTGCAGACAATTTCGCCTCTTGTTTCAAGCGTTGACTGTGATTTATGGGGCTGTTTTATGCATGTGAAATGAATTCGAAACAAAGATTAATGTAGTGATAGATTAGTATGATGGGAATACACGTATAAAGTAACCCGTATTATGAGATAAAGCACTTAGATTTTTTATCAGTTATCGTTATGTTTCCTAAAGAGAGCGATAAAGATCGATTATTTTTTATCAAACGAAATCGATTATTCTCAGTTATCATCTCTCATAATCAGTATTTCTTGACACACAAGTGATTCATCAATAACTTAACGTGCATTTCTAATAATTCATCTTCAGAGACACTCAAAAAAGAATATACATTCTCATGGAACTACAATAAAAATTCGTCTATTAGCATAAATCATAACTTAAGACCGAATAAAAAGTTATGAAATTTTACAAAATGGTGATTTTAGCGAGTTTCAGTGGCGAAGGGCCAACGAATGCCATCCGATCTGAAAGCCATATTAAAGAAGCTCGCAGAGAAAGTGCATCAATTCAATCTGCAATTCCGTCACAAGCGTTGAATGATCAACGTAACGCCACGTTCAAAAAAGCACCAATTAGTCGCACATCTGCCTTTACGATACCAATCAATCAACCGACTTCATCATCCATTCGTCATTACCATCTACGGAATCAACAACAACATGCTCACTTACCCAAACCTAAGTTTATCATTAAACCAAAGTCAGTATTTATTCCAGCTAAACATCACATACGAATTCCATTCAACTATCAATCACGCAATCGAACTTTTGCACCACTGAATCCTCGTAAAGTGATTTTACACCGTTCACTGAATAGAAAATCAACACCAACCAATATAACATCACCTTTAAGACCTTTCAGATTACGTTTGCATAACCATAAGAGGTTCTCCAGTAATAACAAATAATAACAACACTGACAAAAGTAATACTAATTCTAAACTGATAATAATAATAATAATAATAATAATATTAATGATAATAATATTCATCTTTGATTGCATGTGAGATGCTATAAAACTGGATGAATGACTTCTGTTTAATGCATCGATCTTTATACTGTCGAATAATCTGATGTTAAATTCGAATATTTCGATTAAAATTCATAATTCTATAGTCACTCATGTAATCATTTGTGCATATGTGTGTAGATGCAGTAAATTATTGCTCTATAAGGCAGTCAGAACTTCTCCAAATTTGAATATTTGTAAAATTCGAAATTCTTTTGAGACGTCAAAGTTGATTTCGAGTATTTCAACACTGTTGTATTGAAGGCATTTCTATGAATCATTTGACAATCGGACCAACTTTTTGAATTAAAAAATATCAATTTTGAAGCAAATTATTCATATCAAAAAATTGGTTCATCGAAATAGAAAAGCAACTGGAGGGTAGGTATGTTTTTATTGCCGTTATTGTTCACTAGAATTATAATGAACTGGTTTCTTAACAGATTTATTATAATTACTATTATTTATTGCGACTGGAGTGTAATTCGATGAGAAATATAACTCATCACTCCACTCATTCGATTAAAAATACACACACGCATACACAAAAAAATATTTTGTGGGCGATCAGATAAGAGGGAAAAAGTGATCTAGTAGAAATTATCGAAGTGAATATTATTACAGGAGATTAATCTTGAACGACGTGTAGACAGCTGATAGTTTGACAAAATTTCAGATACAATCTTCTCAAAATTTACACCCTTTCATGCTTGCAGACATTTTTTGAGGGAAACTTCATCGTGAGACACGTAAATATATACGCACACAATATGCTTATATTAGGCTCCAGAGTATATTACGAGAATTGACGAATTCATTTTAGTGATCAGATACTATTAACTAGTCAAATATTATTACGAAATATGAACTCTTGTGATGGACATTCCACTGAAATTAAACGAGTGCAACATTTTTGATTCATTCATAATATCATTCAATATTTTGAACCGGTCGACAGAATCAAACATTTCACGATTTATATCGATATTATCCAACGACTGAAAAGGCAATTCGTAAGCAGTAGATAGCAATAATAATATCTGATCACATTTTTTAAAAATATTTTTATACGATAAATATGTGATGTACAACGATTATCACGAAATACTCCAAAAGTGATTTTTGTGCGTACTTGTTGCATTACTTGTAAATAATTCGTATCATAAGAATTTATGCTATGTACAGATTATTTTATTTGTAAATTTGTTATATTGCGTTGAATGAATGGCTTTTATTATACTCGCTATCTGTCGCAACAAAACAGCTGTGCTAAAGCAGTAATATTCGTGTGATGAAAATGTTTCAGACGACAAAATATCGCAAGTTTAAGAGTGAAGAATTTAAGAAGTGGTGCAGAAATTCGCTAGAGAATAGTTTCACAATTTCGTTGCTGACAGGTTAAATTATTGCAGTAATGATTGTGCAGAAAATGTTTCGACATTGTGGATTCCCACACTGCCTTATTATTATTATTTTTATTATTATTATTATCATCATTATTATTATAACTATTACTAATTGTATAATTATCTATCATTAATAGTGACGGTCGGTCACTATTAATGATAGATAATGATCGGTCACTACTAACTGACGGTCGGTCGAAAAAATCCGATAATTTCGGTCGGAATTGCGACATTCGTTTTCCAACCGAACAATTTGGAAAGTCGGTCGAAATGACGACAGTCGGAATGATGAAGAATCATGTGAGTGCCATCACTAATCACCAATAAAAATATGAAGAATTCTGCATTCTTCTCAATCTGATAAAAGATCATTTTTGATGATAATTTGTATTCAAATTGAATGGATTCTCATGACAAGAGAAGAATATTTCGTTTTTTTGCAATACCAAAAAAGAGTTGACCAAAAAAGTGAACGACCTCTATCAGTCAAACGAATGCGTTTCGCAATGAAAATAACTTTTTGTTGCCTAATTAAATTGAATCAGAATAATAAAACGAACTGTTATGGTGAGAAAATACTTTCAAACAATTTCGTTGAAATTAGAAAATCGCTGCCCTTTGCGTCTTCGTTAGGTGTCTTTACAGGAAAGAAAATAATTTACTTCATACTGCTTGAAGAAGATATTCAATGTTTATGAATCTTTGGAAGCATTCATCAAACTCAAATGATTTCTCTGATTTAACCACACGTTGTAAATTAGATGAAATTTTATTACCTGCAAGAATAAACTCAAGAAAACAATTCTTTTCAGTAGATATAGACTTCTCAGGCAAACAATCGTAAGAAGATGATTTGATTGCATTTTATAGATTGATATTGTTATCAACGTTATCAAACGCTAACAACTGACTCGAAGCTTTCAGTTACGACAGAAGAAAAATATCATTTCCCAAGAAGAGCGTACTCATGCAATGAAATTTTCTCATGTATTGCACAGAGCACAAGCTTTTTGGAAATTTTCTCGTCATATATTCAGTACCAAATTTTTGACTATTGTTGACAGAAGCTGAACAGTTGAACATACAGTTTAAAATAAATCAAAGATGCAATTTACATCCTATACAAATACACCATGAAATTGTTTACCAAAACATTTACCAAAACGCATCCTTGTTACCGTTATTATTATTGCTAATGGCGTTGTTATTTTTACAGCTGTTGTTAAAACTGTTTTTAAGAGTGTTCAGACCAGTTATGCAATGATATTTCGCTACATTTTTCTTTTTCAAATGAAGGAAGAGAAAAATCGTCAAGCATTATATATATATATATATATATATATATATATATATATATATATATATATATATATATATATATATATATATCGATATATAAAGTCATAATGCTTGACTGGTATATCGAAGCACATTACATATTTTTCAGTTAGTATTATATCTAAGCACACTTTTACGCATACCGTTGAAATATGAATATTTTCCTCGCATATGATTATCAAGAGAATATGCACCTCTAATTCAAGTTTTCCATTCAAATGAACGCATTATGCATCAACAGTTCGAATTATGACTTAATGAATAAAGTGAAAACATCGAACCAACCTTGAATAGCCTTATTTCTTTTTTTTCTTTCATCACGCTCATCATACTTCATTTTCCGTTTATGACTCATAATCGCATCGTCAACAACCCAGTCATCATCCGTTTTTCGTTCTACCGTTGCCTGAATTATCCAATCACCAGTTATGCTCGAACATCAACTTTATCCAATCATTATAAATATATGATTCATTGTTACACTATTGGTTATTATGTTACACTACGACTGTGGTTAGAGCATTTCACTGATGTGCTTTTGCCATCATGAATAATTTTATGCAAATTATTAGCAAATAAAAAAGATAGTTTCGTGGAAAATCGCACTCAAATTGGGAAAATAACATTGCGTTCATTAGACAATTAAGATCAGCCGATATGTTTTGCAGTAACTGAAGTATTAAAGACTTTTGGACGTAATAAAAATATCAGCAATCGAAATTATGAAACAGCTTCTTGACTAGAATGAATACAAAAACTGAAGTTACGAAAACCATCAGTGCATAATTGGAGTTTCACTTTTCAGAATTTCATTAAACTCAGCGCAAAGTTCCAATGTGATTTCTAATTTCTTAGGAATTATTCATAAAATTTATGAAAATGCAAGTTAATAAGTTCATTGCCGACTTATTAAAATTTGCTGCTGGCAATATTGATCAATCCGATATGTAGTGCATTTGTGGGTAGTTTAAAATGGTTTTGGTTTCATATTCAGATAAATCTCCAAGGTATAAAACACCTTAGTGGCACGATTGAACATTGAAAGTTGTTCTCGTGCAGAAGTGATTCGTTCTTCGTTTGCCATTTCATGAATACTCATTTGCGATCGATATTCCGCATCAACACTTCCCAGGTTATACTTTCCATCCTTTAAATTACTCAAAATTACGGTTTATTCAAGTACTTACACTATAAATCTTGAAATCAGTTAAGTTTTCATGCACCCAAAATACAATTATAGTTGGATAATAATGCGCAATTGAACACGGACCATCTATGAATGGGATATTTTCAAGTGACAGAACCCAAAATAATTTCAGATAGTTGTTACTGCTATTGATGAGAAAACGTAAACTAGTAATGAATTGTGAATGTCGTTTTCAGATGAACTGTAAATGAATGAATCATAAATGCTGATTGAACGAATAAATTTGCAATAATGAATCATTTTTGAAGCAATAACAATATCAATTAAGATAATAATAACGCAAGCATGTAAAATGAGTAACAGATGTTTTTGATGGTTTTTGTTGGTGTTTCGGTAGTCCGGATGGTCCTGCTGATGACAACGGCATTGTAAGTCCACTTCTTTTATCAGTTTTCAATAGCAACTGCACCTTTTCATTATCACTGTCGTTATGAGATGATGATTGGTTACTTTCATCTTCATTAAATCCTGCTAATTTCCTTCTTAATTTATCAGCCAATTCCTGAAATCAATATCTTTGCTCACCAGGAAACTAATCGAACCATTAATTCGTTTACTTCATACTTAAAACCAAGAAACCACAAATTCAAACTGATGCCTCATATCACATCATATCATACCTTATTGCCCTTCATTTCAGCCTTGAGAATTTTAGCACTGATTTTATTATGTTCATCTTTTGAAAGCACTTTCGAGGATGACGCTCTGTTATTAGTTTCATCAACTTTTTCCGTTGCTGCAATCAGTGTGCATGTAATTTCAAATCATATATCTGTTTAAATAGATGAATAATAATTGACACTGATTCCATACATGTGTATCATTATTGAGCAAAAATTTCTTAGAAGGAACCATGTTATTTAGAAGAAAATAATATAATAAAGTCAGTTGAACACTAATTGACTTCAGCACGTAGTCAATCATGTTATTGGATCATAAGCTATTCGATAATGGAATCATTCACATGAAACCGATTACTTTCGTCCGGTATAACGGTGATAAATGGATCGAAAAGCATATAACTGATGGAGTCGAATGTATCTCATCTGGTAAAATGCTCATCAAAAAATCCTCCGAAGAGACCAATGGCCAACATCAATTAGAGAAGACGCATCGAACAACGCAAAGCTAGAAATAAACAAATTCTTACCACCAATTATGAGTTCTTGCTGAGATTTTTCGTTGCCCATAACAAAATCTTTTCCACTGCCATATTGTCCCAATTTTTGTTTGAGACGTTCATCGATCGGTTTTGCGTGAACAATTCGACTTGTTCTATGATAGTCATCTTCATCATCATGTGTTGGTTTTTGAAATATATATCCACGTTTCATCATTCCCTTTATTTCCTCTCTGAAATTTATTTCACTGCTGATTCAATTCATTTTTCATTCATGTAAACAGCCGAACCGTCCACTTCGACCTCTGTGTCAGCATGAAATATTTTCCGAATTTCGATGCAGTTATCAGAAAAAAGAAAATTGAGAAGATAGGTTAGTTGAGAGCTCGTAGTTAGTTGTGACACCAGGCGACTGTTCATTCACCAGTGCATCTGTGACAGCTCGAAAATTCTCAACGAGTATTGCAGCAGTCGCTAACAATAAGCGCAAGAATTCTTGGCTATCATCTAACAATGTTTATCATTATCATTTACTGGAGCAAACTGGAAACGTGTATCGATTAGTTCCAGAATCAGTCCACGGAAAATGAAAATAGACATTCAGAAAAAAATGGAGGTAGTCATATTTGAAGAATTCCATTGCAAGACTCTATACGAGACCTAAACTAAGAAAGATTCAATGGATACATAACGATAGTATAAAGTTTAATATTCGCAATGAAGTTATTAGTACCACTGTTATTATAGGTATTGCATTTAATCAAAAGGAACAGTTAAGCAATTCAATGAATACTCATTACTAACAATAAGCATCGAAAAACAGAGATTATTACATATAATTTGGAACCGGAAAATGAATGATGACTAGAAATTTGTATGTTTTTCTCATGAAAAAACCACTTGAAAGGAAAAATTTACATAGAAACATTTTCATCTTACTTAAAATATTTCGTTTCGGGGTTTATTTTAAAATAAAAGGTCGTATCGAATGGTCGCTGAAACGACGGTGAGAGTAAATATTGACATCGGAGAATTACCTGGGATTCATTTTAACAATGATGTGAGTGCTATTCAATTAATTATGCAATTACTATAAAGGCAGCAGAGTGGAGATTGCCAATATCGTTGTTCATTAAGAAAGCTTACTGAGATGCGTACATTCGATAAGAAATAAATGTGGATAATTTTAGTTAATTGTAACGTTCGTACAAAGAAGTGGGGCATTGGATGGTAAAATAAAAATTGGCGACAAAATTTTGAATGTTAATGAACATCCGGTGGAGGATCGTAATACTTTAGAACGCATCTTACTGAAGCATCACATACATAGGTAATTGGCTGCTATTGTTAATAATTTCTTCTTTTATTACTCGTCATATGTGCCACGCTTTCAATAGGATATAAATTTTTGATTGTCGAGAAACCGGGAATGATAAAAATGATATGAACAGTTTCAGAATCACAGTGATAAGAGATGCAGCCCGTGAAGAGCAAATAATACAAGAGCAACAAGTACCAAATGACAAGAATATCGCAAGACGTGATGGCTTCATTTATCTTCTTCTTACAATGGAACAACGCAAAACTGCCGTTCGTTTGGGTTTAGTGAGTTGTTCATTTATATACACGCGATTTCCTTCATACGTTCTACTTCTACATCACTTGCAGATATTCTGTTTGAAAACGCGAATTTTTTGAAGAGGCGAATTTATGATATGTTAATAATTAGCTATAACCGGTCATTTGTTTGGAATAAACAAATCGTGTGGTTACTACTTATATGCAGACAGTGAAGAACGGTGAGCCAGGCAGTGTTTACGTGTCGAAAATATTGAATGGTTCGTTGGCTGCCGAGAAACTACAAGTTGGTGATCGAATTCTTGAACTTGATGGCAATGTTATATCAGAAAAGGAGGCTGCCAAGAAAGCTTTTCTTAAGGTAATTATTGACCAACTAGTTGTACAAAAGGATTTCATTAATCCATTTGTTATGGTTGTTCACATTCATATGATTTCATTTTAATTTTAGAGGGTTTGCAGCTTGAAAGAGTTTCAGAGTTTTTCATATTGCTTATGCGACAGGTAAATGAATTGTTAGGTGATTGACGAGCGACCGAACTTCGAAACTAAATATTGCAAAACGATCTGCGACTGGACAGAACACTATTTCAGTTTGAATATTTCGGAATGATGGAGTTAAAAGAAAATGAGAGCAATGATGCTTTAATACAGGGTTTCTCAGCCAAGGATGTATGACGGCATGCCAGGGGGTTGAGAGAGGGTGAGGTGAGAGGGGTGCGAGAGTGGGTGCGATGAAAAGGGGTGAGTGGATGGTGCAGGAGGGGATGCGAGGTCGTCTTTAAAATTTCTAGATGATGCACACAGCGAAAAAAAGTTGAGAACCACTCCTTTAATAGAATGTCCATCGTCGATAAGGATACTTCTGCCAATGATGCTATATATCAATCATTCACAGCAAGTTTTCAGTCGATACAAGAAGACTCGGTTTGTGGAAGATGCGGTTCGCCTCTCTAGTTTTTAATCCTGAAAGGCTCAACGCAGAGCACTTAGCACTGGAGGCGAACCCATATATCTCAAAACTGATTCTTTGTCAAAAAGGCAAGATCTTAGCGATTCATTCTGTCAGCCGAAATGATCTTGGATGATATTTCAACTGACAAGACAATCAGCTGAAAATCACAGAAGTGGTACTTCAGGCACTTACATCACCGTCCGGATCTATTTCAATTATCGTCGAACGAGCCGATTCAGCTGTAGCGCGTGGTATAGTGGCTGATGCTTTGGTACCCGATTCACCGCACTCAAATAGGGAAAAAGCCAATTAAGTGTTGAGATCAGTGCATTGTTATAACTATTAGAATCACTACCGCTCTTACTATTATCAACATCAGTTTGTTGCATTCGAATATGATGAGAATAATATTTCCTGTGTACGTTCGGAAAAGTTGTATGATATGTTTCCACTCATATTAGGATTTCCATTCGAAAATGATCGCTTCATTTTGCTGATTAATCACAAAGTCATGAAATCTCCAACGACGTTCCACGTTTTATCATTCGTTCAAATCAACTACTCATGAATTCGGCATTTCTTTAAATGGCAATTATTTTGTTTCGGTATAAATGTTGAACGTGTAACAATGCACAGAGTATGGAGTAGCATGAGTAAATACCTAGACAAATATGAATATAGTTCTTCAAAATACTTGCTCACCGCTAGTGGAACTCAATTTAAGCTCGAATAGCAGTTACTTCAGTGAAAGAGTTTATTCTTCAAATGAATAAAAACAAACATAACGGAACTGATTAATGTGACATAAGATATAAACATAAAGACTGAACACATGAACACTCCATTAAATTATCAAAAAGAATTGAAACGTTGATTAAATGACCTTGAAAACGAAGGGAAGATGTAATATGGTATATTAACAACGGTTAACTATAATTCATCCAGTAATAGTTATTACTTTATGAATATTTTTTGAACGAATTAAACCATAGCAATAAAAATTAACGACAACACGATATCAATGGTAACAATAGCAATAATAATAACAAACAACAATAGCAACAATAATAATTTTACTAGAAACATAATGATAGCAAAAACAAAAACTTGTTTTACATCGAACATTCTGATACTCACTATCAATAAAAAGAGCATCAAATATATTACAATGAAATCAAAATATGTCCTCAAAACAGCATTCAAATAAACAAATTATAAACAGATCAATGAGATGTCCCACTTCAAACATTAAAATTGTATTTAATCAACTAAAAAAAACGAAACTTAAATGTTTGGGTAGATTCAACTAGTAATACGATGAAATAAGAAATCAGATAAAATCGAGACAGTATCGATCCCACCAACTAAAAGAAACAGTTTCGTGACATCGAGTAAACTTCCCCAATCAATATACTCACACTCTTTCAACTGCTCTCCCCCAAAACAAGAATTACTCCTCTCCTAAACGTCAGGCCCTGCATCAATATCCATTCGTAAACCCCATTAAATTTAATGATTTTAGAGAATGTCTCATTACACAGCTTACAATAGAACAACGAAGAAATATAAACTACCTGAAGTAACACTTCTATCATCAACAATTTTCCAAATATTAGAGCTAATAAGATGAACTGGATGCTCGAGTAGTACAGGATATATTGAAAAAAAATTAGCGATTGACGTGATTATTTAGAATGCAGACTGAACGACCGTTATGCAATACTCTCAACACTTCAAGAACGCATGAAATGCCATAAACCCCAAAGCCCAATTCATCAATGAAATGATCAATAATCTTCATAATACTCTTCATCTTCATCGTCCAACAAATAAATATTTTGTAAATCTGTATTTGTGCGCAATGGAACGTGTCGATAGTAGACGGTATCCTCATCATAATCCTCCGTATCGTACAGCTGTCGTTGACGACGGCGATTTGCTAACTGAACAGAGATTTTATTACCGATTGTATTTGATTTTGACCACTGAACTGGTTATTTGGTTCGAATATATCAAAGAATTCCTTATAATGATTAGAAGTTGAGTTAAAAAAAAGAAAATTCTATCCGAAAATTGAACAACACATAATAACATTTTTGTATGCTGCATTATAGAGATCGCGAATTTTTTAAAATGACGCGAAATTTTCGACTTATCCCACGAATGAGCAGAAATTCATCAAAAACGTTCAGTCACCTATTTATCTAAGCATAAAAAACATTCACTTTAAATCAAATCTTCAAAAAATTTGACCCAAATTAAAAAATAAGAAAACTCAGAAGATCATTTAACCGATTGATTATTCTTAATCTGATAGCGAAATAAAAATGAAAACATTAAATTTGCGAACGGAATCCTTGTTTGATGAAATAATCTAGAAATGAGAACGAATATTGAACACTCGATGATATGAACACGCACCTTATTAGCCGAAAGGCTATTCCAACCGCCCCTCGTACCACGACGTTGGTATTTCTGTATTACATCTGGATCACCTTCTTTTATTTGAATCATCATACTGTTCAGATTCGAGACTGTATTTTGTGTTGTACGCAGCTGCAAAAAATATCAATCCTTAACGACAATACTGATATAAAATCATTGCAAAAAAACGAATCTGGATATTTTTCCTCACTTTTTAAAACCGAAATTTTCGAACAACTGAAACGAATAATAATCAGAAGGATGATGACATAATTAATAAAAGAGAAACAAACAAACCGCTCTCAGCAACACTTCCATTGTGTTATCGTCAAGTCTGTACAATTGTTCAGAGACATTTTCGAATAAAAATGAGCAAAGGCGATCGATATTCTTCATACGAATATCGATTTCTTCGGCTTTCGGATGTAACGGACCAAATTCAATCTCGAGTCTTTCCTCCTCTTCCATACGCCGCATTTCATCTTCTTCATCCTCCTGTGAAAATACATTATTCTTTCTGCGTTATATTTATTAGGACTGAATAACTGATCGACCGAAAAACAGAAATAAAATTACGAATAAAAATTAAAAGATTGTCTATGTTACTCTTCTTTAAAAACAAAATGTAAGTACTTGATAGCTTCTCGAACATCGTGTGCAATCAGTGAACGAGATTACACTACGAAAAAAAATGTTTCTGAACAATTCAAGGAATCAATTGTAAAAACCGAAAGGATATAAACAAATTTTACGTAGTTGTTATCGATGGTCAACTGAAACAGAATAAATGCATTAATTGAGTACCAACCTCACGTTTATCGTCTTCAACGTTTATGAATCCGTCATCGTCGCGTGTTTTCTTTGGTTTAACTGAAATTCAAGTGTTCAGATGCAACATCAATCAGTATTTCCCTTTTCGAATCGCAGTCATACTCTGCCAGTCGGTTTTCTCTTTTTCAGTTAGCTCTCTTCGATTTCCTCTTTATTTTTCAAAATTTTCTAACAACGCACCAAAATTCAACGAAAAATTTGGACCGACGCGGAATGGAACGTACAGCTTCTATATTCATCGGATCCTCAAAGCACAGTGTAACCTCACTACACACTCACATCAAATCTACATATAATATCATATCATCTATTTATGCTAGTTATTCGCGCTGGCCGCGATACGTTTGCTGCTTGCATTATCAAGTCTTTACTGAGAAGACACCCGGGAAAATGAATGCAATTTACCGACTCGAATGCGATCAAATAACGAACCTTCTAGATCCACTGGAATACGTCCGTACATTGAATTCAGTGCAGCGCTGAAATGAAAGCTTTCTGTGAGATGCATTTTCACACGGTATTTCATTCTTAAACTATCACCTTTACCATCTTCACCTAACATTTCTTCAGAAACGTTCCTCTGAAAAAAAACTACTCCAATACAATTATCTAGTACAGCGTTTTATCTTTTCCAGTTAAGTGATACTAAACAACAAAGAGTCAAATACAATGTAAGATGCGAAATAAGTACGTCTTAGCAGTGGATGGTTTCATTCGACCAGTCACCTTCTCACTACTCGTTACCGGGAATACGAAACGAGGATCTAATGTATGACCAAAGTGTGTGATTTGTCCATTCACTTCAACCGATCTGAACATTATCACTAAAGATTTCACTCAAAGAACACATGAAAACTCGGAATTAAGATAATCCAGATTAACTGCATTGCGAAAAGTTTGTGCAAAAAATAAGAATTTATTGTAGAATTTTGGTCACGAACAACATCCACAACCGAAATAGTAAGAAATGATGCTGAATCACCTTTTTACAACAAACGAAATCGAATAAGCTTGATAATAATAATGATAAAATAATAACGAAAATATTGATGCTAAAACGAGAAAAGTAAAAATATGAACTGAATCCGAACCCATCTTCACATTCTGTGTAGAACATATGTGCTGGGCACATGGCACCGATCTTGGCTGAACCTTTTCGAGGCCGATTTCGGATTGTATCTTCATTTGTCACTCTGTAGTAATGGAATAGAATTGACACGTAAATCAACACTGAATTCGTACGGAGAAAACATTGAAAATACGAATTTGTATTCTAAACTAGTGACGGTAACCGACCGAAGTTCGGTCGGTGAATTAAGATATCCGGGATTTGGATTCCGACCGAAGAATTTTGAAACTCGGTCAGAATACCGAATTTTGGAGTGCTGAAAAGACGATTAAGTTGGATTTCGTCCGAACTTAAATTTCGTCAGGATGTCATCACTGTTCTGAACGCACCAAACAAAAACAATATCGACACCAAGACATGATTTGTTTGCGAGATATTTCAAGAAATGGTGAAGGATCTCCGAGTCCTTGCTGATAATGATCACTATAGAAAAACGATGGATATGAAACCTTTTAGCACCGGATCGATTGCAATATAACTGCCGTTTATTCAACGATTTTCGATGCCTTACGAATGCCATATTTTGAGTGCTTGCTAAATTGTCCAGATAGGTCTGTAAGAGCAACACGGATAAGCATCAAGAACTCAGAAATTACTTTCAATGATTGCAAGAAATTTATTCACTTCAGTGAAATAATCTAGAATCAAGAACAACGAATATAAAAATAAATATTATCAACCTGGAATTCGTTGGTACTTTTGAATTTACGTCGTACGAACTGCAGTTTCAAACCATGGAAAGAAGCACAATGTTCATTCAACGTGTGAATTGTTGTGGCCCTGTGGTCACATCCTGGACACTTCACTGATGCCTAAACGCAAGTCATTATTTCAACTGAAGAGCCAATTTATGAAAGGAATTGATGCAATCATGCATCAATTCTTTCTGAGTGAGAAAAGATCTCATTTGAACAATTTATTTTAGTTTCTGCCATCAGTTGAAATTGTAAAATAAAAGTTGTGAAGAAACGTTTGTAATTAAAGAATTTACGGTTATTTGTAAAGAGAAACAAAAAAAATTAGAAAAAGAAAGACGAGATAAATGAAAATATATAACAAATGTACAATGAAACTAGAAAGAAAATGATAATGACAATGAAAATAATCACTCACTCGAATAACAATATGATGAACTTTGAAACGATGTGCATTCATACTGTTTTGATTGGCGAAGAATCGATGACACTGTTCACATAACAACTTTCCTTTTGCCAATTCGCGTGCCACATATTCCTCATATTCTTTACCTTGCAATTTAACGACAGCTGCTGATGCCTTAAATGATCTTCCTTTCATTCATTCACCGTTCATGACCGACAGAATGCTTATCGTTTCGACAAAATTAGATTTAAAACGGTCATCAAGAGGAGAACGAAAGTGATGATTGCACAATGAGTTGAATGAATAACCTCTTCTCCCTCGTCCTCATCAGCAGTATTACTTTGTGGTGGTTGATCTGTTTGAGCTTTTTCGGTTGAAGTAGTCTCGTCTTCCTCCTCATCCTCCTCTTCAATAAAATCTTCATCTTCACAGTTATCACCACCCACCACGCGTGCCGTTACACTCTTCTGCAATCTCGTTGTCACTCTAATGCATCAACAATAATGAGTGCAGACTGCACCGAACATGCTGAATCGATTAGGCAAAAAGTGCTGGGAGGTGATACTTCAGAATATACATCAAGAATGAATAAATGAACCCACGAGGAGTAAGGAATTAAAAGGAATGAAGTGTAAATATAGGAATACAAGCAACCTTATCTTTAAGATTCGTCGGTGACGATGGAGCTATCTGTTTCGAAGTCGATGACGTATTCTCTTCGGGTTGCTCAGTTTGTTCATGTTCATCTTCGTCCTCTTCAGCAGCCTCAGGTTCGAGTCCAGTCATTGGAATTGAGGCTGGATCACGGGGCGTTACGTGTTCTTCGTAAAAGTCACCGAAACGCTTCGGTGCTTTATGCGCTCGTTTAGGACGACCTGATGTTGTTTTCGCCGTTTGTTCTTCACTCTCACCTCAAACAGTTTCTTGTCTTGATTATTGTAATAGTGATGACAATACTACTATTATCAGGACTATTCATGAAATATTAGGTTAATGTATGAATGAATGATAATTATTCTGAAACTAACAAAGAAAATTTGAAATAATAATCACTAACAACTTACCTTCCTCAGGCGGAGATTCTACTTTCGGTTTCTTTAAACCTGAATGCAAGGTGTCGACGGCGCTCTTGCGAGGACGACCACGTTTAGATGATGACTTTGGATCATCCTTAAACGTATTTCAATTAAGAGCTTTATTCAAACCACCTAAGAATGCACTACCCGCTACCACATCACCTCCCCGTTACAATTGCAAATTCACAACCTTCAATATATCACAACATATCAACAAATACGTGCTCTTTTGTATAGTATACATTGTGGAACAACACTTGAAAAAGCATTGAAAACTTAAATTCGATTTGAACAAAAATGTGAACGCGAAGACCATACATCTGATCGCTCAACTGCACCTCATAGAATAATATCCACTAAATATTCTCTAACTGTGAGTGAATTCAACCGAAAATGATCCAGTCTGATCTGGAAACAATTTCAATCTGCCAAAGATGCACGGCTGTACCTGATCTTTTTTCACAATTGGCGGTATCATACGTCGTTTTCTTCTGGGTTGTTGTTGCTGCTGGGAGGATGAGCTGCTAGTGCTCGTGTTCTTACGTGCCGTATTCAAGGCACGCACAAACTCAGAACGAACGCGAGGTGTTGCTGACTGCTGCACTGGTTCCAACTTCACAAACGTCGTTTTACCATCGCTCGTGTTCGATTTCATTAGAACAACCACTTTGTTCGATGGCGGTACTGGAGCGGAAGATCTTTCGGACGGTTTTGAGGCTGCATTCACTCTTGATGCATACGTTTGGTTGGATGGTAATGATTCAGAGGATAGACTTCGTTGTTGTTGTTGTTGTTGTTCCATTACTGATCGTCCTTAATCAGTTATTTGAATTTACATCAATAAGTTTTTGGCAGTGAGCGGTTTGAACATTCATATCCATATCAGATGTGACCACTGGCGCATGCAAATTAGACAGATGGGTGCACTAAGAGGATGAATCCCTCAGTAAAACTCTAGTTGAGACATGTTCTTGATGAAACTTTTGCTCATTTCCTACTAGATCGCATTGATTTGACATATGTACCTTCCTTCGACAATCTTCATACAGGAATTTCTTTGTATGTAGAAATAGGCAAGAAGGTGTCAGATGAAAGCGTTTATCAAAATCTACTATCAACAGCACTAATCATTTAGTTAATTTCTATCCATCACTGTTCAAATAACCAAAAATTTCCAAGCCATATAATGTTGCAATAACTTATTATTAAAATTTCTGGCACTAATCCGTAATAAATCTTATTATAGCTTAGTGAAAGATTTCTTATTGGTGATTAAAACTGCTCATCGCATTAATCTCATTGAATGTTTCTCGATAAGTCTCCGTTAGTTACATCTCGCAAAATGGATTTCATTGATTGTGAGTTTTGAGACTTTTTTAACTGAAGAATTGATTCAGCTGAATTGAAGTGAGTGAATAAGAATACGTTTCAACCGTCCTCGCTTAATATCAATGATGGCACTACATAATGAGAACACTTCAATAAACACCGCTAATAATTAGAATCAGAATACTTCAAAATTCGTTAAAATTGGATAAAATTGACATCACCACACTAATAAAATTTAATGAACGAAGCAACCAAAACTGGAAGAATGCTAAAAGAATAAATAGTGAATGAAAGAAACAAACTTGTAACTGGACGTCTCGGTTGGAATGTCTCTTCCACAGTTTCTTCCACGACCTCCTCAACGACATTTGTGGAATGTGTTTCTTCAAAATGAGTTGCAATCGGTAACTGATCAATGGGTTGCTGTTCAATTTGTTGCTGTTGTTCGTAATGAATGATGTCTTGTTGACTGTCCTCATCATTCATTTCTTCAATATGCTGATTCTGCTCGACGATTATCTGCTCGATATGTTCACTGTTGTTATTATTGTCGCTACTGTTCGTTATCATATGTGACGACTGTTGTTGCTGATGTTCTATTCCACGTAATAAGTCCTCTTCACTGATCACTTGTTCCATTTCAAGTATAATTTCGCTTTCGAACAATTCTTGTGATTCGTGATCGCCTGCTTGTTGTTCTTGTTGGTCTTGTTGAAAGACGTGTTCTTGATTCGATGACGCTTCTGAAGAGGCCATCTTAATTCAAATAAAATTACTACATTTATATTTGGATTATGGCCACTTAACCACAACAGTTAGCGTTTTCAAATGGGCATTCTAGGAAGAAGATAATCACTCCTGCAGGTCATATGCAATTATCAAATAAGGGTGGTTTACAGGCTCTAATTCATTTTTCACTCTTTGTAACCACCCTCCGAACTTCATTCAAATTCAGATAGCAAAATCGCAACATATTGTTCGATACACTAATTACTTCACTGTTTTACCAATTAATACAATCTCATTCACCGATTAATATAACGATTATTGAATGATCAAAGAGAATACCAGTAATACAACTTACAAATTCATGACGATAACAAATTCAGTGTTTATCAAACAACATCGAAACATTGTTGATATTCCTCTGAATTTTCAGTTTTATTTCTGATCTACTTTCTAAGAAATTGCAATGTGATATTATTTATGGGAGTGAACGAATAAATTAGAAAGCTGTTGAGAAATGCTGCTTGAAATTTTTGAAAAGTGTGAAGAACGCAATATAGTACAGCGCTGTATAGTTCTTTGATAAGTTACGATGATGGAAACATAACGTTTTACCGCAAAATACATGGATACCAATTATCACTCAAAAGATTCACAAAATTTCCAAACTGCTCAGAAATAACTTGTCCACCTTCTTAGTATGACTGCGCATAACTTTGTGTGTTGCTCATGTCATTCTCAAACAATCAACGAACACTTCGATCACATAACAAATAGATCAATCGATTGCGACGTTTCATTCTCAACTTTCTTGTTTCATAACTATGTTCCACTGCTTATTATCAGTCATTATATTGTCGTTCAAACTTTAATAAACAAATTAAAAATCCCATTTATGAATGCGCCATAACAAAAATAATACGCAATAAATAGAGCTGTTGTTGTTAATGGTTTACGCGCCAACGACGCAACGTATGATGCAGCGTTTTTGCAGCAGCTGCGTATCGCAAACGATTACCGTCACCCACCTACCGTATCTATCTCTCGCTAAAATCTATGCAACCAACGATGGTGCATGCAGTTAGCGTTCCAGCTGACCGTGAAATTTAACCGTAATTCCCTCGAATCCACTTCAGACGAGTGTTATTCATGATTTTAATGAGGGCACAAAATGACTGCATCATATCTCAATAGGATACTTTTACCGCTGACATATTGCTATAAACGGCTTCTTCTGATTCTTTGACTCACATTTCACAACGTATCGCGACCATCATCCCTCACCTTCAAGGTTCAGCCATCGGTGTGTACGCATTTCGCCAAACGAGCGCACCGGCGGAAGGAGGGCGGGATCACAAGCGCATCGCACGAACACAGAACATTCATTAGAGGAAAGGGGAGATTCGAACAACATTATAAGGAGTAATAATTCAAAGTTTTGTCGCCTTTTAGATACTTCGCTGCCGTTTTCGTTACTTTTTCGGTTCTCGCCGAATGTGTTCGAAAATGAGAAATTTTCAGATTTCAACGTAAACGGTTTATCTCAATTTTTTTCAAACAAAGGTGCCACAAAATATTCAATTGAAAATTGATGAAACGAGGCAAATCCCACAACCAATATCTATGAATTGTATTCTCACGATATAATCGATCTTCTAACTTTTAAAGGTCAGCGAATATCGAAAGGCTGCATATGATATCATTGTAATCGATTGGAGTGTAAATTTTCTAATATTACAATTCGAAAAGGTTAAATATTTCATGGCGTAGCCAAAGATACGATATCTCTTTCAGCAGATCAAAAAAAATCATCAACTTGAAATGGCATCAAAAGTGGGTGCAAGAGTTCGAAAAAAGGAGGTTGTTAAAGTGATCCATGGTGCTCTTCTTAAAACCAATATTCGGTATTTTCTTCATAGTTCGAATTGTTTCACTCTGTTACCTTCAATAATCATAATGATCACTATCGAAACTTCTCTCAAACAATTTAAGCGCTCAAATGGCAACAGCAGCCCCTCCGCTTGGACCTCAACTCGGTCAACGAGGTTTGAATGTGGCGAATTTTTGTAAAGAGTTCAATAAAGAAACTGGTCATATCAAACCTGGTTGGTACCGCTTCAGTTTCATCCTCAGTTTTTGCATCTTATATGGACGGTTTTTAAATAACCAGAGATTAATTAATTTAATTCCAATAGCTTACCATTTTTAGGTGAAACAGAACGCATTTGACTTATATGAAATGTTATTCGTTTAAGTCATTATTCATGTTGATGCGTGAAGGATATCATATCCTCTGTGTACATATGAAATGCTTTTTGTCGAGGAATTCTGACCGATCTGAAGTGCAGTGAGTGAATAAAGTCTATTTCAAGGTACGGTTCTGCCAACACGAATCTCTATAAAACCTGATCGCACTTACGACTTAGAAATATGCAGTCCTACAACCAGCTGGCTGCTGAAAAGAGCAGCAGGCATACGGAGAGGAAAACAATTCCCAAGTTTGTGTTTTAATTGTATTCGATATTCTACAGCATTCGTGAACAACAAATTTAAAAAATTTCAACTCCGATCAAAATCCTTCTGTAAACGATATCAGTTAAACCAAGAAAGTGTCATTGTCTCAATTAGTGACTTTCAGATGAGATCGTTGGTAAATTATCAGTGAAACATATCTATGAAATTGCAAAGGTAAAATCACAAGATAAATGTCTAGTCGGTGTACCGTTACAGGTAAATATCTTTTCATCTACAAGCATATTTTGTTCATCATTTCAAATCCATAATCGCAGAGAATTATTTTCAGATTTTTTCTTTAGTAGGAGATGTAATGAGTGATTAATGTTTTAGTTAGCTACTTCGGAATCAAATGTGAATTAATGTTAGTGTCATAATCAGATTAGTTGAAATGTATGCTCGATAAGGCATTCGTGATACTTATTTATTTTCTGTTTGAAGGACATCTGCCGAATGATCATCAAAAGTTGTCGAACGATAGGAATTGAAGTAACACATGAGGATTTGAATCCAGACGAATATCGTGAATTTTTGGACAAAAGACGGCAAATTGTTCAAGAACAGCTGAAGCAACTAGCAGAGAAGAAAGCAGCCAAAATGCTTCGGACAGCCTGAGCGAAGTTTAGAATTTAATTACGTTCTGCTGTATTCAGTAGAGATACTTCGTTTAATTTACTTTACAGCACTTTGTTTTGTACAAATCGATGTTTTCAAAAAAATAAAATCATTTGTGTGAATTTATTCTTTTGTAAATTTAACAAACTACAACAATGAAGTGACAATTTTTTTCGACTACGATTCGAATGAAGTTCATGCCGAATCGCCTCGAGTAAAAACCAAATGTACTGAATCACAAATAAATGAAATAATTCAATGCCTTCTCGAAATCATAAAACGATTACAAAAAAACAATAGAATGGGATTTATCCTTGACATACTCATGGGAAATTGTTTTAAAAGCATTTACTCTAAAAGAAAGACTCACTGCAAATAATTTTGGTTCATCGTAAGGTTTAACCAATTCACTGAACAAGAGAAATATAGAATCAGTATCGTCTTCATCATCTGCGTTATCATTAAGTGCAATTCATAAAATACCTCCTCTCCCTTCCCCAAAAGCCGCTTTCTTTGATCGCCATACAACTAATCTTAATCATCATCATTAAAAACAACTTTTTTGCCCTTTTTGGCCAGTTTACTCAACTCAGCGATTCGTTCCGTTTCTCGTCGTTTGGCGGCCCATGACGGATGGACTGCATCTGATTGAGAGCGCAATTTGGATTTGTTTGATAGATACTTTTGTTTTGTTCTCAAATGTTCTTGTTGTTGTTGATCAGAGGGTTCCAACTGAAAAGCACTCGCCGTTTTGAACAACCAATGCTCATCTTCGTTCCTATGTTTCTCTTCTTCATCACCTTCGCCTCCTGAAATTTGTTCCCTAGCATCTATTTTCGATTCACTTTCATTTCTTTGAATTATCATCATATAGATTAATCAATCTTCCATAATTCCGTACACAAGCAAGTAATATTCTACGTAACACAACTAAATATGCAAGAAATGATAAATTACGCTGTGTTGTTGATACAATAACGTGCGATTCACCAGAACTGACCGCATATATCTCATCAGTATCATTGTTATTATTATCATTCGATCCATCCATTATCAATTTCCTGATGATCCCCTTTAACGAGCGGAATTATTGCGTAAAATTGTTTATTTTATTAACGCTTCATTCAATTCGTGTATCAAAGCCATGTAAATGTTGCTTTATGAATTATATTTGCTTGTCTCTTGAACATTTACAATGACTGAAACTGCTAAATACAAAAGTGCTATTTAAGAACCGAATTAAATGTGCCGTGTTCATGGTGGAGGCAATTTAAGCAGCAATTAACGTTACGCAATATTATATATTCAAATTTTTTAGATTTTTTCAAACGAATGTATATACATACCTGACCCCGTCGAAGTGCATTTGGCGCTATGATTGGTTTCGGTAGCTCAATTTTACTTTTTTCCAGTGTTATGCCTGCTTTTTGTTGTTTTTTCTTCGTCTTCTTTATGTGACTCTCTTCTTTTCGTGCCACATTTTTCACTTTCTTCGCCACGAGTTCGGCCACTTTTTCGCGCACAATCTCCTTTTTTAACTCATTTTTTGGCACTTGTTTAATTTGAGTAACCTACAAAGTAATAGCATCAAACGAGCTTATTAAATTTTCAGATGGTAAATCTCAAACAAAAACAATGAAGGCAAACACTGAAAAATTTTGGAGAGTGTGAACCTCCAGTTTGAAAAGTTTAACTTTTGTTTTCCATAGGAATTTATGGGTTAAGGAGGAGGAGATGACCCGCCAGACATCGGAGGGGGTAATGTAGCTTCCAAGCGTGAGAAACACATTATCGTGAAGTTTATGCAGTGGAATGCGATCAGAATCGATTCGATGCAAGATCACGTACAACTTTGTTTAAATGTTCCGAATGAAATGGAGCCAATCAACTGACTTCTTCGATATTTTCATTATCTGATAACTCCTTTTCTGCATCGCCATCATCGTCACTATCATGAGCGATTTGTTCATTTGATTTGTCTTCGTTTGATATGGTCGCCTTAACTGGTTTTCGCTTCCAACGGTATTGTAATCCAAGCCGTTGAAGTAGAAATGGTGCTTGCAGATTCCATTCAGGATACTGCCTACGGAATTCAGCGACACAATCGACTATTAGCTGTTCGCTTGCGAGTTTGTATAATAAACGTTCTTGTACTGGTGTGCTACCCTGAATCATTGCAGTTGACATACCTTTAGCAATTATTGAAAGTGATGATATCGGATTGCACTCTACATCATACAGATTACATAAATACTAGCCATAAGGAAAAATCTCCACCACGAATGGAATGTATTAATCGAATGTTCTTTTTTTTACAGATAAAAATGTCTTGTTCTTGAGAAATATTTCGCTTTTGGTTCTCGTACGTTTTCGTATATCAGTAAAATAAAAGAATATTTAGGCGAAGGTTAAGAAAAATGCATGAAAGAAGTAAACAAACTCGTATATTTAGATCCTTCAGAGATTTCAAATTGAGAAGTGCAAATTTCGAAACGTCGTCACGCCGTAACCCCTGAAAGTATTGATGGAAAATTGACTAGCCCTTTCAGTAATCAAATCGCTTGCTCACTCCGTTAAAATTTTCCATCGAAAATGAATTTCTACTTTTTCAGTTCGCATTTCCATCTCACCATTAGTATTGTTTTTGAATGAATAAGAAAAAACAAATGAATCTATACGACATAAATAGTCAAAGATGAATGATTAATCAGGATGGAATCTGAGATGTACGAATGAACATCGCAACAAATCAACAAAAAGACATAAATAAACACCTTGCAAGCTTTGAACTCCTCCACTAATCGTTCTGTTTTACGTTTTTTCTTCTCGTTTTTTGACTCTTTCAAAGTTTTTTGCTGTCTCACCAAACGTCTACAGAGTCGTACACGAGCTTTATCGACTACTTTTCGCATTTTTATTATCTTCAATTGAAATTGTTCCATTGCTTTCATAATGATTCAATATCTGTCTAATTTTATTGTAAATACAGCGAACAGTGATGCACATTGAATGTCTATTGTGCTATGAGAATGAAACAAATAATCATTGTTGCTCGCTTGGATAAACCAGCATTTTCCAGGAAAGATACAAAAATGTGAATGAAAAACGAAACATTTACTTGTTCATTCAATTTCTGTGCAGTTAAATTGTTATCCATATTTGAAGTTACCATTCGTTTGAAATTGTTTTGTTTGCTTGTTAAAAAATGAAGAAGTGCGTTTATTTACGCAGATGCTGATTAATATCTAAAAATAAAGTCTAGTTTATTGGAGATGGTAGCTTAAAACTTCATATTCCATCTGTTCAATAACTACCATATACTGTAATTGTCGAAGGTCAACAAAGATGAAAATTGTGAATTCCCTCAAACGCAAAGGCTATGAGGCATAGCACAATGCTTATATCAAGATTAATCACACTTTCCGTAACGATATTTTGTCGGTGAGCAAAATATGATCAGCAAGGTTTTCACGCATCTCGTGAGATTCGACGCGTTCGATGTGTCTTATGGGAATTACAGATCATTATTTCAGTTTGATATTGAACGTAATCAATGCTCATGCAATCAAAATTCACACGAAAATATTTGAATTATTCTGCGACAGTTTTTGATATTCTTGTTTGTAAAAAGCACGTTTCAACGTTGACATTGTTGCAGTAATGGTACGTTTGTAAAGATTAAACATTTATCTTCAATAGAACATATCTCTTTATATTACGCCAATTCCTTTTCACACAAACACATCTGCATATAAAGATTCCTCTTGAATAACCACGTCTCGAAATACAACAATCAATCTATTAACTATTATAGCGGAATAACAGTGACAAATAAAATGAGGAATTATTTTAAGAACGAAGAAGAGAATGAAATGAACGACCACTCAAGTAATAAGGTGAGCAAAGATTCAATGAAAAGTTTTGCCGCATCATCACAAAAGCAAACAATAACAACACACACAAATAAAGGAATATATTACAAAATAACAAAGAGCGCAATCATATGAGAGACATACCCGTACCAATATCAGTAATTACTTCATTTACATTTACATTCAGCCCTTATTCCTACATGATTTTAGGCGTTTCATTAGGGCACTTTTAGAATGCTGAAACTTAAACTGTTTAAGAAATTTTAGAAATGAATGAAAAGAATCAGTACTATTTAGATCAGAAAATGCCTTAAAGTATTCCTTCTTGACTTTTAAATTTTTCAGAGATGAGAAATTACCTTTCCCATCGCACACTCACAGTATTTTTATTGTACCCTTCATAAATGCTCTCTTTTGCCAATGAACGCAATTTAAATTACACTTCAATAGATCATTCAAAGCTCATTTCCATTACCATAAAACAATGAAAAGACGTAATGTCAGTGCAAGCAATCAATATGCAACAATAAATAAATTCTATTGAAATGATTTCAATGCAGCAAATGATTTGTACATTTGGGAAGTAAATCGACGCGATGATATTAGAATACTGAACAATTCGATTCATGAAACAATTATCAATCAATGAATCAAAAAGGAGAAGAGACGAAAAAGCTTGATGAGCACCGTTACTGCTGACAACGACAACGAAATGAAAATAAAACACGCCAAATAGTATAACCCGGAATATTCCTAACTCTTTTTGTTATTTTCAAATAAACAAAGGATATGAGCACAACACCAAAAATATTCTATTTTAACAAATAATCACGAAATCACAAGAAATGATGACAATGAAAAACGATTTTCTATATCGAGACTGCTGATCGCTATTGTCCCAAACCATCCATCCCTTTGGTCATTTTGAGACTGTCATTTCCCCTTTTCGCTGTTTTCTCTGATAGGAACCCAATCGTTTACATATTTATTAAAATATCTATTATTATGCAGTTTCGGCTATAAATAGACGCAATCTTCTGTACGCCTTTGGAAGATAATTCAGTCGAAACATTTGGAGTATCAGTTTAACAGAGATTTTGATGAATGCGATCTTCAGGGAGAATGATTCCGTTGAGAGTCATTACTCAGTTCAAAACTAAACTTTCCCTGAGGATCGCAAACCTGGAAATGTGGAAGAATGCGACAGTAAGGGTATCTGGCATAGAAATATAATAGCTATACGAGAATGAATGAACGGAGTAAAACCGGACCTAGTACCGTTCATCGAACGTTATATTAACCCATAAATGGAAAAACTGAGAGGAGAAGAAGCATAACAACCTGAAAATATAATAAGAAAGCAATCAACAACTGACGAGTAACAGAGAAGTTAGTTTACAAAATGAGAAAAAGAATACATAAATCAGATGAGTAACAATAAGAAACAAATCAAAAACAACTACGTTCAGATAAGAGTGCAGTGACATTGATTTTTGCTTGGAATCTTCGTTTTCTTGATTCCACTACAAGGTCGTTGTTCCTTTAGTGTCTAAATAAGCACGTCCACAATGTTCCTCAAGACGTCCCACTAATGAGCGCACATACTGAGGCAGTATCAATAAACCTGTAGAGAGCAATTAGCTTAGTTTGATATTAATTTAATATACGATCGTGAATATCAAATGAACAGTTTCAACGCACTTAAATATTTGTTCTAAAACTCAATACACCACGATGATGTAAACACCAACAATAACGTTGTATTTATGGTTAGAAGAAGAAAATTTGAGTCATCGAATTCAAAGAGCAATGACACTTTGATTGCACTGTGGTCATCCTTCATTCCTCAAGTGTAGTCTATTGAATGATATCAAATGAACGACTGTTATCGTTACTATTTGAAACGAGCACAAAAAAGACTCACCAACAATCTTAAGATCTTGTTGCGTACGAACACGAATGATTTGCATTCGCTGCGTCTTTTTGATTTCTCGATTCGACAAAGAAACACCTCCCGATAAGACATCCTCCACAATTGGCCACACAGACAGAACAGAGCCGGATAAAACGAAATACGTCCTTGTTCTACGACCTGTCTCACAGTATATTCCTTGCTCTTCACTGCGACAACGAGCGTGGAAATAATTGTGCTGACACATTTTACTCGAACCTTCAATCAGAATCGATTTGTTTAGTTGATTACCCGTTTGAATTATCCACCTAACAACTCAATCTCAATTAAATTTTCAATTATCACTAGACATATTGATCATGTTCAGTGATCATTATTACACACTACCAGTCAGATAAAATGTAATCCAAACGATCCATAAATTTCCATGCATAGATTCACCTGACCATAACTCAATACTCTCAAATAATGTTCAAATGGAAACACAACTTTCAATCATTCCTCGCAAACAAGATGAACACATGAACGCAGACTGTGCTTTCAGTGATCACCGAGCAGATCTGATAACCTTTTGCTCACCTTCATATTGACTCTTCCATACTTGTTCCACCTCCTCAGGTGTAGCAGCTGTGAATCGTTTCGATAATTCACTCATTGTTTCCAACTTCGGACTACGACCCGTACTTGGACGGGTTACACAAAACAATCTTGCACCTGTATCCAGTTGTTTCTTACCGATACCATACACTAGTGCTGCTGCTTTCTTTCCATTCACACCAATCGTCGACAGATAAAACCCATCCTTAATTTTTTGCGTTCACTGATTAAGAAAACAATAAAATTAGATTTGAGGCAAATCGATTAAGATCAATATCAACATCAGTTTGAGGTATTTTTTGATTAATGACTGTTGAATGCAACTTTAGATTATAGAGAATGTATTCATTCAGTTGTGATCACTAGGCCATGGTCATGGATTTTGTCAGCAATGCAAACAATTCCGTGAAATATTGATTGCTGTTGCTGCAAAATAGAGAGTGAATGGGAATGAATACTTCGTCGATATGGTGATCCTTCCAAATCGCATACGCATCTTCCCATGTCACTCCACGTTCAACACCGATCTTATGCATCTCCACTCTAAAACTACCATTATCTGCCCGACCCAAGAACACCCGAGTTTCCAGCTTACGAGCCTCATCACCGCCAGTTCCCAGATCTGAATTACAATTCCATTTTTATGACGAACAGCATAAAAACACTTCACCGTCGAAACACTTCACAAGATGCAATATTTGGTTTGAATAAGCACTACAATATGAATATAATAATAACAATGATGAATGAAACACACCAACAATACCCATGTCGTAAGTACCATCGTGTTTTGCTTGCGAAACAAGATCAGAGAGAATATCTGAGAAGTACTGGAACAACGCATTCTGTGCATGCACAGGCAGACCGAGAATACGATTCAAGAATTTCGGTATCGTTGCTGATTCACGTTCCACTGAGTAGACACCCTTATCGCACGACAATATGCCAACTCCTTCCATGTAACGTGCCATATCTTCAATTCGATTACTAAGCAATCCGAAGTGATACGTTTATTAAATTTTTTCGACAGTATCATAACTTCTCACTGTAAGAGGAGAGTAGTTTAAGAAAAAAACTCAATTCTGGAAGCGTTTCCTATATAGTTGAAAAAAAATTGCTACATATTCAGTTGAACAATGAATGCTTTTGAACAAGAAAAAATCGAACGGAAACGAACCCGCAAAGAAGTTTCCAGGTTTATAATTTTCAGGTGGTTGAATCAGAGGTGGATTCATCGAGCCAATGACAGATCGCAGCAGGATATCCAACGCTGATCTACCATAACGAGTATCCACATTGAACTGACTCAAGTCACGAGACTCCGTCGCTCGACGATCACCGTGTGTTAAAGCTCCTAACGATTCCAGACGTTTCGCCACTATTGACGCGAATCTGAAATTATCTTTTTTGCAGCATAATAGCAGGAATTTTAATGCTGATAACACTCAGAGTGATAATAAAAGAACTCTAGTCTAATTATTTAACGGAAAATCCGATATTATTCTTAGGAAATTTCTAAATGTCAGAATAATTTATGAGAAAATGAACCACACCTTTTTTCACCAGCTAGCTCAGAGATGAGGAATATATATTCGGGTGCATTCACTTGGTTTGAACGATGGGTTCGACCTGAATTACACATTGAAATGTGCTGCGAGTTTATTCAGACTAGTCAATCATTCGCACATCTATTTCACCAGATAAGTAAGTTACTTTAGATATCAAATGCCATTCCAAAACTATTCAGTGAAGATAATGACGATGACTAACCAAACTGCTGAATTGCTTTATCAGCGGACCAAGGCAGTTCAAGTGTTATGTGCACACGGCGACGTCGATTTTGCGCTCGACGATCTGACTGAAATTTCACGTTGAAATTCTTTTCACTTGCAGTTTTGATTACGAAGATTGTTATGAGTTGAAAAAGATATTTAAAGAAAGAAAAAATGACCGCTCGGGAATCGAATAGAAAATAATACAACGGCAATAAGGAAACATCAAATGGTTGATGCAAGGTAATAGCATTAAATGAATAAAAATTCCGAGTGGAGACAGAATGAATAGCATCGGGAATTAAAAAGATGGATTTCTGTAAAAAGGTGACCGAAATGAAACAAATGAAAGCATGGATACCTGAAGCGATATACCCGACGAAGCAGCCTCGGAAATGATCGCAATTGCTTTTTCGCCTTTCATGAATTTATCCTTTTCGTCCATGTTCAACAGCTCCAACGGTACATCAACACCAGTATGTCGCAGTTCGTACTCCACCTCGCCATCTTCACGACTCACCACACGACCTTTCCGACCCGTCATCTATTTAGCATTCATTTATTATGCAATAATCCACAATTATACTAATAAAATAATAATATAAATCAAAACCTCAGCAACGAATTCAGGTCCTCCAAGTTCGTTGATGAGTTGATCGAGTGTGTTCGGTGGTAATCTATTGCCGAGTCTCTCAGCAGCTGTCAACAATTCTGCCTTAACTATCGAACCACCAGCCACATCACCCGTTCGTTCAATTATACGTGATGACGATATGAATGCATCAGCGCTTACCATCTTCAAATCAAATAACTCATTATACAATGCATTAAGAAAGTGAATTTCAAAAATATTCACATCTCATCTACCGATACAAAAACGACGAATATCACTAATGCAATATCTTCTCAAAATTGTCTCGGTTAAACTCTTCAAACAATTCATCAGCATTGAAATTCGATTGGTTAGAATGTTTCCTACTGAACAACGAATAAACGAATGAATCGTACCATCGCTTCCGATTCGAATGCAGTTTTTCGTTGAGGTATTTCGAGTTTTTTGTGCGTTTTCTTCTTTTTCTTAACTTTCTTTTTAATTCTCTCTTTCTTTTTCGGTGAATCTGATATGACTTGTTGTCTTGATGCCCACGGATCTTCTGCAAACGTTCAACAATACTTTACAGAATTAATCGGAAGAGTTTCTGTATCAGTTGTATAATTATAAAATAATAAGAATAAGAAGTAATATTAATAATACTATCAAGTAACAAATTAATTAAAATAATTAATATACAATATATCAACAAAATAACATAAACAAAATGATAATCAGAAACCTTTGGTGAGATCACATAAGAAGGGATTGAATTCGTTGTCGTTGTCATTGTCGTTATCATTGGGCTCGTTGTTGTCAGTTGGAGCGTTATCGCTTTCGTCCTCTTCCTCGGAACTGCTTCGCACTTCATCGAGCAACCTGCGAGCCCACGTCTCCTCATCGCCCACTATCGCACCGTCACTATCCTCGCCCGACTCATCCTCTTCAATCACAACCATTCTAGCACTCGAATATTCAATTCAGCAATACAAAACCACTGATCAACAAACAAACCACTCTCATCGCCACTCGTTGACGAATTATCTTCATCGTTCTCGGAATCCGATGTATTATTCTTCTCAGAGCCGTTGTCATCATCCGATTCACCAGCATTCGACTCATCCCTTACAGAAGTTGCATTCGATGACTTGTTATCCTCATCGCTGTAATAACCACCTTCAAATTTTGGTTTCTTGTGCGAGCGATTTGCTGATGAGGACGTGAATGAACCACCATATATGTCATTGGTTGCTTCTGAAAATTTGGTGAATTATTTGGTTCATTAAAAGTTGAATGCTGCTGAGTGATTGATGATATGAAATAAATCAAAAAGTTAAATAAACGAACTTCTCTTTTTGCCTGATCGATCGAAATCGCTAAACATCGAATCTAACGAGGAGAAAATATCCCCACATCCACCAGATTTATCCAACGGAAAATGTTTATCGATTAAGCCGACCAAAACAGCTCTGAAGAACAAACAAAGAATATAAGTACAAATGATAATGACAGCAACAATAATGAACCAACTTTGCAGTTGAAACGAAATCGGTCAATTCTCCGCCAGCATCGTCGAGTGCTTCCAACGTTCTCGCCTCTCCAGTTGACTGCAAACCGATGACGACGCATTTATTCGTCTTCATTGCTTCTCGAGTCAATTGTACACACGCGTCCACCTTAATACCGCTGACTGATTAAATCCAGTTAATGATTATTGTTACGGCGATAAGACTCATACCAATAATTTACAAAAATAGCAATAATAATGATACAGCATTTAATAATAATGCAGCATGATAATAAGAGTCATAATGATGATAATAACAAATATTATTAAAGAATCAACCTTAGCACCGATACAAAGATATTTGAAGAAGCGTTGATGCGCTGCCCAGAACTGACCCCAAATTTGTTTGTTATTTGCGCGTTGCTCACAGCCACTTTGCGCTTTTAATGCAGCCTGAAATGGCTTTTAAATTTCACTTTTGTCATACTTCAATTGATTCTGAAAATGAAACGCTTAAAGAATCACACTTTAATATGCAACAATTTTCATCGTTTGATCGGCAAAATGAAATTCAATCACTCCTAAAACCAACTGACGACCAATCAAACGGCTGCTTTATTCACGTAATAACTACAGCCATCATTACTAGCAAACATTCACCTGGAATTGTCTCCTACATTCCAGCCACAATTTAACCGAATCATCGTAAATCTCAATGAATTCAGGTGATAACGGCACTTCCTCAACTCGGAAACTAACACCACGAAATGACAGCTGCCTTGCCAAATAGAGACCTCGCTGCTGCAATCACATTTCCACTTGAATGAAGGCAATAGATCAAATATGAACACTTCCTCAATGGAACTGCAGTAAAATCTAGCATCCTTAATGGACACGAATCCATTCATTGGCTCTTTTGAACATCAAAAATGAACATCGAAAAGAACGATAAACTAATTAAAATAAACATAACGAACCTTCATGTCCATTGCCACAATTTCCATAGCACCAACTCCACGCCTTTCTACAGCATTAATAAAGTCACTGAATTCCGGAAATGCCTGTCCCTGACCCCATAAACCAAGTCGCACCATATAGGCCATATTGCGTGGTTCTAAAAATTCTTTCTTATACGACAAATCATGAAATACGATTGACGATATCAAATTACTTCATATGAATTCACTCGACGAAATTCTTTGGATCAGAACAAATTCGGAAAACAAAAATCTTTAGCAGTTGCAATGCGGTTGTATAATCGAAATGAAAGTGGAGTACACAACAACAAATACACAAACTTTGAATAAAACCGTAATGAATATTAACTGATTAATTAAACGACTCAACAAGAACCGACTCACCACTCGCCCCAGTCGCTGATGCGTAAATGATGCGCGCATTCGGTAAAGCTTTTTGCAGTTCCATCACAACTTGACCAGTTTTGGTCGGCTTTGAGCCGGTTGTTGGGACGAGATTCTTGGCACGATGACACTCGTCGAATACGATCAAACCGTCGAAATCCTTCAATATACCAAAAACAACATGTGCTATCGTGTTATCGTCATCATGGAACAATAAGCGAAATGAACTCACCCTTCCACACCACTGAATCAACTGTTTGAGTCGTGTTCGATACTTGTTTTTTGCTGATCGACACTCACCGATCAACGACGAATACGTTGCGAATATACAACCTTTCTTAACGCTTCCATTTTCTTTACCGCTGATTTTTGCGTATTTGAACTTGTTCAGTGCGTGAATCTGCAAACTGCTTATCATCAAAAGCATTTTCATTGAATGACTGAACAAAGACAGTAATAATGAATATCTTAACACTTCGAATTGTTCATTTGAAACTGATTGTTCTGAATCGATAAAAAATATTTCAAAAATTAGAATCATACGCGAACGATACCTTGATGTTTTTCGCACCAATATCTCTAAGATCACGCTGTGAATCGAATTTCAAGTCTGATGATACACTCAACCACAGAGATCGTTTCCTTCCAAGTAAATAATTCTCATAGATGATACAAGCGATCGTGCGACCCTTTCCCACGCCAGCCCCATCACCTAATGTCACCAACAATAACGCACCAATACTATCATCAATCACCAACAAATCAACTCAATCAAAACGCACCTATCAAATAACCATATCGTTCCCCACTCGGTAACATCATTTCATGCGCCTGACATGCGTAAATCACTGCCTCTAATTGTACGGCTGATATCGCACCCGTATCAACCAGCTACGATACACGATTATTTTATTCAGACGTTAACTATACGAAAGCTAATCAACTGTCAGAATAAAAGAAAGAGCGTAAAATATTATTAATGAAACGAGCGAGTACCACACATGGCGGAGCATAAATAATGCCACAACGTTCATATGCATCATATAATCATCAGCAATATAATTTCAGAAACAAAATAAGTAGTGAGCAAACATCAATCGAATATGGGCATCACAATAGTGATAATAATAGTTAAAGTATGCGGAATGATGAATAAACAAGAATACCGACCACTTCAGGAATCGATAAATTATATTTGATATCAGGTGGTTCCACACTGCTTAACGATGCTGTTTCGACAACCGTATCAGGATGTGCCAGTCCAGATCTCAGTTTCACTGGTCTATAATCGGCATACGTTTCTGCATATCCCACGCTTTCCACCTGAAGTCCGAACTCATTTAACATACAATAATTGATTTCTTATTTGCTGACAGTTTTGAAGAATAACCAAAATCTTTGAATATGATGAATTTAGTATGTAGCAAGCGAAGTGCATTTCTTATAACAGAAGTTTTACTGCACTTCACATTACACGGCTCAACACTTCAACTGAACCAACAAAATAACACGGAATCAAGAGTTGATTCGAAGTTGAAATAACGTTTTAAAACACGCACCTCATCTTCAATTTCTTGAGTACCACGGTCAACGCCGGCTTGAAGCGCTGCCTTCATTTGATCCCTAGCCACCTTGCGATCATTCTTTACCGCATCTTTACGTTCGACTTGTTTGGGCGTTAACGAAGGCTTTGCATCAGACGTATTCGGAGGAGATGCTGTTGGCTGCTGTGCTCCTACTCCAACTTCAGATGGCACAACCAAGCTTTTACTATCTTCGTTGATCATTTGACCAGCACTCATCAACGACAATGAAGCTGACGGTGTTGTCACAACTGTTCGTTTGATATTCATATCGTTTGCTTGTTCACCACTAATACTCGTCATATCAGCGTTCAGATTGCTATTACTCTTGACGAACGGTTTTAAACTTTTGACAGTGGTCACGGGTGAGAACGATCGATATGATTGTGCTATAGCATTGCTGTTGCTATCGCTAATATTGGTTCGATGTCTGATATTAATAATCGGTTGCAAGTCACCATTTAGTGAGTGTCTACGTATCTGATGTTGTTGTTGCATTTGCGTAATCCTGTCGTTCGGTATCGAGATGATATCGTCATTAACATCAGTATCAATGCCAGAGGATGACGTTATTGCTTGTCGTTGTTGTATCAGATTAGGAGATGAGACATTCCTTGTTAACATTGGTCTCGTAATGTTGGGATGATCCTTTGGATAGGAGTACGATAACGAAGATAAACGATTCTGTGTTGTTGCTGATCGATTCAACGTTGAATTGCCTCCAACGATTCTTTTACGTATTATTGATCGTTGCGCAAATTGATCAGTATTATTGTTGGTGGATGGTGTGATTGTTAGAGGTGGCGATATCGCTACGTACTGATGACCAGTTTCATCGTAAACCATCGCATGTGAATCGATATTTTGTGGATGCCGTTGGATTGTTGACAGTATCGGAGAATGAGACGGTGACGGAGATTGTGTTCGTTCTATTATTCGAGTCGTTACGATTGGCGATCTTCTGTAGACAGTGATCAAAATCATTTGAGCAATCATAAAAGAATAGTGCCTTTTATGCAGGTGAAAAGAACACGATAGATAAAGTAATGATTACGTATAAATGAACGAACCTCCCGTAAATAACTGATGAATGGTTGCCATTTACGAAACGTTGATTACTTGTTCGTACTGAAGACGACGTTCCGACGACACTACTCGATGGCATTCGAGCATTGTTCCTAACCAACATTGTCCTCTGTTGTGGTGATTGACTCGTACGGATTATTTGACCATTTCCAACCGCTCGACTTACGTATACAGCTTCTTAAATGATCAATTGGCATTAGTCGTTACTGCAAAGGAACGAAACTGATCAATTTGAATAGTTGAAAGAGAATACCATCAAACGTTAATGGTCACGGTCTGGCAAACCAAAGAATCTCTTAAGATACTATGGAAAATGCCTCACGGATTGGATGATTTTCAAAATCAAATGAAAGATAACTGTATTCTTTTAACGCCTGAGGAAGGTATCATGTTTTGATTCAGTCCCAACATGACAGGTTCAGATAATAAGAGAAGACACGAATATGAAATAGGTACTTTGCATGGGATGTTGACGATCAGATGATAGATTTCGTTTTAAAACATAAACAGTTGTGGGTTTACGATTACGGGAGGGCGATGGTGATGAGAGACGATAATGACTTGTTGATGTGGTCGGATGAACGTCATAATCATGTGTATCTAGAACTGATGATGGAGATATTGACTGACGGTTTATTATACGTCTGGTTGTTGTGACCATCCTTTCTTCGGCAACCGCACTGTTCTGCTAAAACAAAGCAGAAATTATAAAACTGCGTTCAGACTACATCACTTTTTATCAGCCGAGTGCATACTGGTTCTACGCAATGGTGTCAGGTGTTTTCATGAGGTAAATTCCAGACTGAAGAAAGTGCGGTTGATAAGCGCAAAGCGCAAGTGACAATCTCATGCTACATGCATGCCCGGAATCTGTTTGAAAATGCCTGCACCAAACCATTGTTGAAGACTGTTTTCTGATGAATAAACTTCCTAAAAACGATGAACCATTTAAAGACAGGCAATGGTTTACCATCTGAGTGGTGACGGGTCTTCGTGATCGAAGTATAGCCGGTGAGATACGAGAAGTGATATAATCGTTTGCAGATGGAACTGTTGATATTCGTCTTATTACATGTCCATTACTGTTGGTGTCATAATTGAGTGGTGACGCAAGCATTCGACGTGTCGTTGTGGGTGATGATGAGGATAACGAAGACACGGGAACGGTTCGGATGCTTGAAACGTATTGATTATTTCATTTTGAAAATTAAAAATATATAATGATGGCAGTTGGAACTATCTAAATGATATCAAGTTGAATTCATTCTCAAAATTTACTTCCCACTTCAACAAAATGCAAACGTTGCGTTAGACAATCGTCGCAATTCAAACAAGTGATGTGTGTCTTATGTAACATTAACATTCACAAAGGCAACATTTCTAAAGTGACGATTTCATACGTACAGCTTCATTTTACTTCATATACACATGTTTCACTGCGCATGCTTCATGTTTCACTTCCTTTCTTCATGTAATATTTGGGAGTTTCAGAACATTTACGAAATGACAAATCATGCGTGATTATGCCAAAAATACCTAACAAAACATTACTGGAGCCGGAATGTGGAAAAAATCCGAACACTACTAGATGAACATGAAGGTATTTTTTTCAGTTCTAATACTTATGCTTGCTAGAATCCTTTATTTTTAACATAGTTTTGAAATGGATTCTTATCGAAGTCAACGAGTTGACATATTCAACAAATTTCGAAGTTTCCTCTGTTCATAAACTCATATATACTCGACTGTTTTTGGTTCGTATACTTGTACCAGGAACGATTTAACGCATTAGTAACTCTGTCGTTCATCGTTCAGTTATCTATTTACGTTTCGTCCGAATTTAAATGAAAACAGCAACAAAACACAAAGAACCTTGCGTATCGGACAGGTTTTTGATCGCGTAACGCTTCGTTGACGAGTTTCGGGGGAGGTGAATGCTGTGATTGTTGATGACTGATTAATTGAACATTATTACTGCTTCGAGCAGACGGAATTATCCGTCTTATTGGGATACTCGTTGATTTCGTTGTAACAGCAGGAGTCGTGGTGATTATTCTGTTTGTTTCCACATCTCTATCACCTACTCGATTTATATTACGTATAATTTTTATGGTCGATGACCTACTGCTACTGTTGGTATTATATTGGTTACCAGCATTATTTATTGGAAGGCTTGTCTGAATATTGGAAGAAGATGATGGTAGTGATCTATTTGTTATGTCATCATTACCAATCACCACTGAATCCTTATCAATATCAGATATTTGTTGACTATTGCTAACTGTTGGTTCAGTGCATTCATTTCCACTCGTTTCATTTGGCCGTACAATAAACTCCTCGAGACCAGCTTCGCTCAATGCGGCTGTCAATAAATCTTCTTCCATTTTATCACACGATCGGATTATTTTGTTGCTGCAATAACACGATTTATTCAAAAATTGAACAACGAAACGCGTGCCAAGAGCAGAATAAAATGTTTGATACGGTAACGCGATGCCTTCACCGCTGGTGCTAGTGGCGAACGATCGAGACGAACGTCATCTGCGTATAGTCATCATCGGTTTACTAGTGGGGTTGTGGTTCAGTTCATCTAAATTTGATGGTACTTTCTTGGTTTGCGTGGGTAAGTTGTTCTAAACACCTAGTGAAATTCATATCTGCCTTTGAAAATGTGGTGGATTCGATCATGTTGACAACTATCGCCACGTAAGTTTCGATATCAAGAAAACATGAAGAAAGCACGTTGGAATCATATTGTGTCTAAACGGGGATGGAACGTTTAAGAGAATGACGAAATGAATGAAGGGTCGGAATATTAATTAAATAAATCATTTACATAACAACAATATTAGTAATAAGTATAATAAACCGAACACAAGTATACATAATATAAAACGAAATGAGTGAATTATATGATATCATAGTAACACGATCAATGCTATATACATTTTATATGGAGGTGAACAATTCGAATGTAAACAAGGCAAAATGCTGAGACATCGGACATGCAGACGAAAGATCTATTCAATGGGTTCCTCTTGCTGTCTAATCACACCAGCTCCGCCCATTTGATTTCTGATTGGCTAAGTTCAGCTATGGCGGGAAGGTCATTAGAAGGTGAAGGGATTTTGATCCTGAATTTTTAAGCAACGAATTATTGGGAAGTCATAGTTTCTTTGGATTCAGCATTGTCAGAGTAGATGCAAACACCTGAGGTAGTTTCAAAATTATACTTTTTTGCTTCTCAAAAATCGAAAAACCCAGCGTTTTCTCTGAATATATGTGCAATTTGCAAATTTCATTCAATATTCTTCAATAGCACATCCTCTCGGCCAATGTACACATAAACAGTTTTTTTGTGTTCTTCCTCAACTTAGCATCTTCGTTAACTATCATAGTGCATGTTTTTAATGTTACGTTATATTTCATCATAATATATGTGGATTGTTCCTTTATTATTATGCGCATACGTAATTGGTCATTATTATTATGATGATCTGTAGTTGATTCGATCCTTTCAATAGATATGCTCATAATTTTGTGAGTATGAGGCATGCAGGATCATATATGTTTTAGTGAGGTGCTTGTGTGAGGATTGGCATTCGGTTGCCGTACTGTTGGTGGGCATGTTGGGCAACGTGGTAGATCAAAAACGCGGAAGACACAGAAACGGGAAACTTAAATCGCAGAAGTACACTCACTTATTTCAGTTCTATTCGTCTTTCTTTATTGTTGAGGAGAGAAATTTTTGATCTTCCATTGTTGTTATTCTCAATTTTTTGTGTACTAACGATGATCGACCATTCAGTAAATGAAAATTAGAAACAAAACTTCAAAATCAAAGAAAATATCAATGAATGTGCCTTGAAGGCTTGCAAGGGGAATTGGACTGGCGATTTTGAGAACGGTATGAGGGAAATGAAAAACAAATTGGGGAAACTGATAATAAAAAGAATGAAACGTGAGTTTCCAGAAAGGACTATTTCAGGAAGAATTCAGTGTTGGAAGATGCGAATTGTAACCATAAAATCACTGACTATTTCCCGGTTCGCAGGAGTGGCCGAAAGACAGGAAAACAACTTGAGGTCAATACAGATGATGCTTTGCCATCTGCATTTCATAAACATAAATTCAGAACTAAATCTTCCATTTTCATCCAGTCAACTGACTTATTATTTTCTGAATTATTATTTTTCATTTTCTTTTTTTTCATTGGCTATAAAATTTTACGAATGTTTCTGTGAATCTGAAGAAATTTTTAATGTTCATAATGTGAAAATACGGACTAGGAAGAAGTGGTGAAGTGATATGAAAGTGATCAGCAAACTTTAAACGAATAAAATCGAACAGTTTAAGATGCAGGCTCATGGCAGTAAACTGCCTAGACTGAAATTATTAGACAGATCAAAACTGCTCAGTGAAACAAAAATTTTCAGAAAGAAGAGCACGATGCGATCGAGCAAGCAGTCTATTCGGGTATTAATGAGAAATTTCTTCAAATATTCGAAAGCAAAGAAAAGGGTCGTGGCATAAGAACACTGAAACGATTCAATAAGAATGAATTCGTTGTCGAATATAAAGGTTATTCATCTTCTCAATTTCATCTGGCCAACTTTTTTTAATCAGAAAATCAACTCTTTCGGTGTTAAACGTTTTCTAATTTTGTCCTGTTAGGTAGACGATTTTCAGTGAGATTTTAGCAGGTGTTGTTGTTGTTACTGCTTATAATCGGTTGTAAATAAATTATACGTTTTCAAAGAAGTTACATTGTTTGTATTACGATTGTAGTAACCATAATGTTGATAACAATAATAGCAACTACAGTGGTGATTATCGGTAGCATGAGATTCCAGGTGAAATGATTGATATAAGTGTTGCGAGAGCTCGCGAGAAAAAATATGCAGAAGACGCAAGTATTGGTTCGTTCATGTATTACTTCAAGTACAAGAATAAACATTTCTGTGTGGATGCAACCGAAGAAACTCCGCATAAAGGCAGACTTATCAATCATTCAATTCTTCAACCAAATCTTAAAACAAAGGTTGTTCTCGAGTTTTCTTATTTTGTCTACTTTTGATGATCCGACTTTAAAATGCCACTGATTTTATCCTTATCTATATTATCGATTTCATTTCAGTTTATTTTATAATTCTACTTTCCCCTTCTAACTACCCATCTTATCCAAGCCATTACTATCATTTGCAAATGATCATTGCAACAATTAGGTATATATCTATTTTAAACTGTGATGCAATCAATTGGCACATTTTCGATGTATCATTTCTACCTGTTTTCAATACCAATGCCAAATTTGCTCCGTAATAATCAAGGTTCTAGATTAAGTGGAGTAAAATTATATCCAAAATGAAGAAGAAATTTTAAAAGTGAATAGAATCTTTCCAAATTCAGGTGTTAGAATTGAATGGATCACAACATCTTGTTTTGATAGCAAAGAGGGATATCGAAATTGGAGAAGAGTTATTATACGATTACGGGGATCGTTCACCGCTTACCGTCGCAAATAATCCGTGGTTGTTGAATTCGTAATTTTATTTTATTTTGTATCATTTTCGTTTATTTGTTCATTTCGCAGTTATGTAATATTGTATATTTTCTTCATTAATTCTTTCGTTGGTGTTAATATTATTCTTCTGTTGTCTTCGAGTTATATTATTCGTGTGTTTCGCTCATGATCATCAAAATTTTGATATTCTCAGTCTGTTTTGACAATTCAGTCTAGTTTGGTTTGACTGGATTTTGCGCGAATACTACTTGTGAAATCGAACGTAGTTGAAGCAGAAATGATGATGCCTTCATAATCTACCTATCATTCAAT
>JAPYMA010000482.1:0-13658 GCA_035041965.1 Anisakis pegreffii
ATCCATTTGCTCAATTGTTTCTCATCTCTTTCGTGAATTTCCACAGCTCATTTGACTCGTTAAAAGGAGTCGAGTTGGTGACGGTTTACATCTACATCCACGTATATTGGTATTGCATGGAAGAATCGAGCATGCAATGATAACAGACAGTACTGTCAACCAAACAACTTGTATTCTAGAAATTGTTGATTAACCAAGAATGCATTGAGCAAGTGCATTTGGGTAGAACATGTTATTCATTGATAGGCTTTCTGATAGCTGATTGTGAGGAACGTGGAATTTGAATTAGACGTTTTTCGAGGTGGTTGATATTGTGTGGGGTGGTGAAAAAGGCGTGCATGGGGATGATCACGATGAAGGAATCAGTACGGAGATGCCGTGAGGCGATGCGCTTGAGTCCAAAACAAACAATATTTATAGGAAAAAAAAAACACAATTTTGCCGCGTAATTCTACGTTTGGGTGAGGATCAAATCGTATGCGAAGGTGGTGACATTCGGTGATATTGGCGATTAGTTTTTGGTGTCTCTGAAAATAGATGGAAACAACTTATAGTGAGCTTGATCGATTTCATGAAATTATTCGACAAAAAGTAGCAAGAGATACGCTCATCCTGCATATAATAGATCCTAGCTTATGGAGATAATCGAAGTTTGGTTTTTAGTCAGTTACTCACAGCAATCATGAGCATGATCGAGCTGTTTCGTTGTGCATTCAAGACAAATTCTTTTGAATGGAAAACTAAGCTGCTGAATTGGTGAAAGCCATAGTTTGATGTTTTGCGTTGTGGGTTATCTGATCGCGGTCATTAATTTGTGCGTTAACATAAACGAAAAAAGATTTATTAAAAGAAAAACACATAAAATGAAGGTTCGAATTTCAAAGCCGAAAGTTGTAATTTTGCATTTAATATGAACCGAAAAGATCGAATTGATGAGTGATGAATATTTTTCGGCTTAATTGAGGGGTTTAAAAATTACTAAAAGCTTCCTTCACTTATAATTGATGAATCAAAAAACCGATTGATGAATGAAACAATAAATTCATTAAATATTCATTAAAGACGTCGTCAGTTGTTCAGCAACTCATTAATTTCACGCCATCATCACAATTATTAATAGGTTTTCATTCCATAATTATCTCGAAGGCAATATAGTCATTACATTACTTCCTTAGATGATCAACAACCGAAGCGATTGAGAATTAATTAATTCTTAAGGTGCGCTGAGAGTTGAAGTTAAAAAGATTGAATTCAAGACACGGAACGATTCGGAAAACACTGACCTAGCACGTATCGTAAACCACAAAATGAGTGAATTTCGATAGAATGAAGTTGACGCGTAAATTGTAATTTTTGATGTCCGCGTGAAGCCAAGCCGCCGTTGGCAGACGGAAATTCAGAACGTAACTTCAATACACTGAAAACCTTTTTCTCACCATATCCCGCATCCCCTTTGTGTTTCGCAAAATTTTTTAAAATATATTCGTGATCAGCTCGCCAACTATTCTAGGTAACGATTTGCTGAATTGCTATGAAAAAAAAAACAACTAAAATATGCAAACAACTTTATGAGAATTGTGCAAAACATTCATAGAATTTCAATGCGTTAAGCGATAAAGCGAAAAGCAATAAGCGATAAAATTTGTCTCTCATCACATTAATAAATGTCAATTTTCATTAGAGTTTCATCGCATTAATATTGATTGAACTGTAGTTATGTTTCTACTTCAGTCAAACTGTTCTATTCCTGTGCTTTTCCCAGAAATGGAACAGAGCAGTTTCAAGAAAGGGACGCGCAAAGCACAACAGAACAAGTAAAGAAAGTTTCAAATTTTAGAGGGTGGGAAGAGGACCAAACGGAACAGCTATCAAGAAGGAAGGTGGAGAACAGAATTAAACGAAATAGCACAAAGCGCGAAACGGATCATCATGGTTATTCTTCATGTAAGAATTGGTATTATTCTTGCTATTATCACCGTCACTATTCTTATTACTATCACTGTTGTGGTTGTTATTATTTGATTTTCTACGTCTACAATCTTCTCCCAGCCCAAATCTGAAGGGTTTGTCGAAATTGTTTGTCAAAATTGTGAAATAGAGGCATCAATCGATAGGATTTTATTGAACACCTAAATTCAGTTATCGAAAAATAAACCTCAAAAATCATTGTGTATAACAATATGTGCGCGAAATTTTAATTAGATTGATTAATTCTGTGTTCGAGCGAAAGATTCAACCAATCTAGTAATGCGTTTTTCAATTTGTGACTGAACCGCTTTACGACATTCCGTTCACATAATTCAATTGCGTTGTTAATGCGATTAGAAATGAGTCGCAAACGACGCAAATCACTTAATGAGCAATACGATAACGGATACAGACAGAACGTAAGCAAACTTCAGAACTCATTCAACTGCACACCTAGAGGTGTCAATTTCATCAACCTTATCACGCGCTCACCCATTCGATGCTGCCCTCAGCTATTAATCATGAACGATTTATGACGAATGATTTAGAATGAATTTATGATGAATTTATATGATAAATTATAATTCATCATAAAAATTCATTGTTGAAATACATACAAATTCATACAAATTATAATTCATTATAAATTCACACTTCAATTCATCATAATGATTTATGATGAATTGAAGTGTGAATTTGAATATGTAAATTTGAATTTGAATTTGAAATTTGACATTTGCGAGCTGTTCACGGTATTTTCGGTAGAATTGCGAAGTTGCAATCATATGTGATCTGTTAATTGTGATTTGAATGACCAATCTGTTATTCGAAATATTAGTAACCTATTATTTGAAATATTAATAACCTGTTATTTGAAGTGTTAAATTGCAAGATAGAATGAATCTCTAGAGGATATTAACTACAATATTGCTATCTCTTTTGATATCTCTCTTTTATCGTTTCTACTCCCACTATTCACTCAGCTTCGCTGAATATGCACCGTACCAGGCTTTTGATCATTGCAAATGAGGCGTTACATTTTTAAATCACACAGTATTTGCAAACCACACCTACAGGTAAGAACATGTGGAATGATAGAGGAATGTTATGTGTGCATCATTCCACTATCATGCTTCCCAAACCTTAACAATCCGTCTTTTAATTTCTCAACATCTTTTCCATGAGATTCAGAAAAGTTTTTTGTTACTTTCACTAGGCTCATGCAAAACGACAATGTAAAGCAAATTTCGGGCTGTCACTTTTCCACACTCAACATCGATACCTAACAACGAACAGTCAAAAACTTACCCAAGCCTTTTGGGATGAGTTAAACATCACCTTCTAAAGCTCCTGTAGTTAATCATGGATATACAAAAAATTTTTGTGGAACACAAAGACCTCTTCAATTTGTGAACGATTGCACAAAGCGTAGCTTATAGAGATCGTAATTGACCTTGAATCAACGTTACAAACCGACCCCGAATCAGATTAAATGATCGTGGTCCAAGATGACCCACTGATTCAATATATGATAATACATAATTAGTAATTGATTAACTATAATTTTACTGTCACGACGAAAAACTTTCATCAGTATACTGATCCTGACACCCCGGCTTTCATACCTACGACTAACGCACTACCTCTTAGGCCAAGATACCAATGCCCTGCTGAAATTCAAAACGTTACTTCAACACACTGAAAAGTTCCACAAAAAGTTTTTGTACATCCATGATCAGCTACAGAGTCTCCACATGACTGCGTATAACTGATCCCGAAGGGTATGTTTGTGACCTCTCCTTGTAAGAAATATCAGTGTTGAATATATCAACAAAAAATATTTTTAATATTGTGATCAAACGACTAATTCAATTCATAATTGATCATTTATTTGCATTACGACCAAATTCGTTGCATGAAGAGTTGATTATCGATAAATCATAAAACATCAAAAGGGATAGATGTGTGCTTCGTTATTCTCGTCACTCTTCCCAGTCTGGCTCTTCAGGACTGCCCGAGAAGTGACTTTCGCGTAACTTCAAAGCACATTTTGTTTTAATTATCGAAACATAATCAGATGCAGCACTCGCATAATGATGTTATATCCTCTTTTCAGCTGTCTGTTTTCAGCCAATTTATTGTCATGATGATTACTTGTTGCGTCATCTTCTCATCAAAAAAATCAAGCTGAATTCTTTTTATTAAAAACAACGTTGAACACCCGTAGATCACTTCGGAAATCGTTAACACTAAATTGGTTTTCGTTTGTGGCCCAGCCTCATACAGATTTCAACACATAATTTTAAATGCCAAAAACAACTGTAACGAACCGAAATTTTCAGCTTTCTTACGAAGTCGCTTAACATGCGTGCTGTCCGATTAACCTCTTCGACACTTCTCACTCCTTTCGGAGTGTTCCCAATTACTGCAGGCATCTTTGAAATTTCCGATAGTGATTTTATCGCACGTTCCAGATTTCTGACACACTAAACTGGCGAATTTTTTGAAAATGTGACGAGAATATGAAAACGGATTTGCAGTTTCGCTCAGAAAAAATGAAACTGGCTGAAACAAGAAGGTAAAATTTCGGGAAGGGAGCACATCGAAAACGCTCCGCTAGCATGTTTTCACAAACGGATGAGATTAACACTATCAGAATAACTTGTGCTACGTGTCAATATCAGTTGGTAGCGATTTGAAAATGTTCCTATTGAAGTGTCATTAGTAAGCCAATTAAGGTGTTATTGGTAAAAGTGTGAATATTTCAAGAAAATGAAAGTGATTTCATTGGTCACTTGAGTAGAAACTATGTCGGTTTCGAGCGTTTCCACCTATAGTCGTTGTCAGTCAGTCGTGTTTGTATAACACTTTCATATGTCGCACTAAACTGCAAGTTCATCCTAGACGAAAAATGCATTGCTTAAAACTAAAAATTGTGGCAATAAAATCAGTTGTTATGCGTCTCCGAAGAACGGACCATCGAATACGTTTCAGTCATTTCAACAACACCGTACAAACTTGGACGACGTTCACGAATCGCGCACTCTCGACATGTACTCGTCTTTCTTCTCGCCGTACGTAAGTCCGAATCACTTCCCTATAAGACGTCAGCCGTCCAATGCACACTTCATTTTCAAACAACAACATTGCTACTCCATCAACCATTTCAACATACCATTGTTGACTGTTCATTGATGGATGATATCCACCTTTTTCGTTTTCACACCTAATCATCTCATCAATGGCGTCTTATCTTAATCTCCTCTTAGTCATCACTTTTCAGTTATTGACTGTTTTTTTTTCGATATTTTACATTAACTGCTCAAGAATGGCACAAACTGACCAGAAACAAAAACGACAGTCTGGAATATAAAATATGTGAACGAGCTTTGCGTTTATCTATCTCAGTTTATCTATTTCCTGTGTCATCTTTACGACATGAAATAATAACCCGGCAAAGCGCACAATCGTTTCGCATTAATTAATGACGTCTCACTTTTGCGCAGAGTAGTTTGGAATTCGAAGACGGGATAATTGAATTAAGGAGGAAATGACTGGCCTTGTTGGGTGTGTGTGCATGACTAGCACTGAACATTTCACTGATTGCAATAACATTTTTGTCAATTTGTTCAACGGATTTAAGATTATTTTCGATGCTCAATAAACGCTTCTCAATTCGCCACATTGGATCTTCTTTCAGCAGTGGACGGATTACGAGTGATTTATCATTTCTGAAATTTTGGCTTAAAATACAGTCAAATTTGGTCGCATTGAAAGATTCCGAATAACTCTTCTAAACTGAGACTTGAACAGGATCTCTTCAGGCTTTCACCACTTTATTTAAATGCCTAAACAATTCAACACAAATCACTGATAAGCTCAAGTGTTTTGTTAAGTGCAATCTGTGTGTTTATAGGTCATTTGGTTGATTGAATTAATCCTCTGTTTATCAGTCATTTCAATCGGCGAAGGAAGAACCACTGAAAACAATTATATCGTTGACTCGATTTCATTAATCACTTCGAAAGGCACTAAATTGGTTAATTTGAACGTATTAGCTCAAGTCGAGGATTTAATCCCCCATGTTATGTGAATCGCAATTACCTACGGCAAATTCTTGTTTGTGTACTATTAGGTACAATTTAGTGAGTGAATAAGATACAATACACTGATTCGATGCGTTGTTAAAGCAGTATTTACGGAAATGTGTTTTGAACCCGCTTCAAGACTGCCACTTACAATTAGTTCGACAATGTATAGCGAAACTAGGCACTGCACTGACTCGTTCTTCGCAGAAGTAAAAGTTTTGCCGTGATGCGTTCAGCGGTCTTTTGATGAATGCACATGTTACAGTGATTAATAGTAATAACAACTCGTTCACTACCTATACTTTTGCAATTCATCGAAACGTTCTTTCCACTTCGAATTCTCATTTTGAATGCGTTTTTGCCAATCACGATTCAGATCATCGAGGCGATTCTCCATCTGAAATTTTATTGTTCGCATCCTGCACATGTATGCACTTGCACAAACTGTACATATCGTTCCTGTCGAATTTAATCATAAAACCCGTCCCACATATTCGTTAGTTTCCGCCTGATGTTCTTCACAAAGCAGCGAGAAATTGTGTGAGCAGACGGCTACCATAATAAACATCAAAAACTTCTGTTTTATTTGCGATCGAAAAATGTTTCGGAAAGCGTTAAAAGCGTTAAAAGTTTGACAACTGGCTTGAATGGACGTACAATTATTTGAAATGCTTTAATTTGGCTCACGAAATTGTTACGGCGAGAAGTAGTGAACAGTGGTGCTTAATTTATCAAAGAAATTAGGTTTCGACTCGAGTTTCTCGTTTTTTGAAATTTCGGCTGCGGTTCCGTCTTCAACTCTACACTTTTCTAAACTCGAGTGCCAGCTATGCATTTCTAAAATTCCGGCGGCTCCACGTTTCCGAAATTCCAGCTCCGGTTCCTGCTCTAAAGTTCGCTCTGCTCTGCTCCGGATCTGGCTTCGGTGTAATTCCAAACAGAAACAAACTATCGTTTCACTTTCAATTCTGGCTAGTGAATTTTGTTGCGATATTTTTTGAGGCAGTGAAAAAAATTTTTTTAGACTCTGAGGATTAGGCATCAGTGATAGTGAAATAATGGGGAAGGAAAATTGCTTACTGTGAAACAAGCAAAAAGCTAAACCCGCCGCACAACGTCAAAAAAAGGATTGTGCGTCCGACGCAACACTACTTGGTAGTAATGTTGGGCACTTTTGCTATTTAGGGGCAATAGCAACTAAGCGACTTCGCCGTTTGTCATCGCTGAAGTCATTTTACAGTTGTGTCCGTGCTTGGATTCAGATTGAGGCTCAGTCGCAGGCCCTAAGTCTCCTTGAAGCGCTGCTTCTCGACCCCAACTAAGCTGTAAAAATACCGAAAGATAATATTGAGTACATTTATGAGATTGGAGCTTATGTTTCACAATCGTGAAAAACCGTTAAAAATTATCGTTTCAAATTTATCTACCTCTTCGGTGGTCAATAGTTTAACGATATCATTTGATCTTTAGAGACCAAATGTTTTGCAGTTATGATTAACTTTCCTGATTTTCTCACCGTCATAAAAACAAAAAGAATAGTACTTTGATGTCTAAAACCCATTTTCAAGTAATCAGATAGCAAAGTGCATATAATTGATGACATATTTTCAAAGCGTATATATATTTTCAAGTAATTGATGACCAGAACATAGATTTCACTCATAAAAACACCATCAATTTCCTGAGCTCTTCCATGAAATGCCTTTTCAATCACAAAAATTTTGAACTTGCGCATAGCATTGTCTGCATTTTTCATTTCCTCCATTCAGGAGTGTTACTTTCAGTTATCTGTATCACTTATCAGTGAATACAATTAGCTAATGTGATACGGGGAAATCCATGAATTATTCACTTGATTTGGGATTTTCAATTAATGCTTGTTGAAGTTTCATTGCCATTTTGAGGATTATCTCTCAAGACTCTAAAGTTTCGTTATTGACGTTCACCCAATCACGGTGTTATTCAAGGACACATGTCGCGCATCACAGGACATTGACGGTGATATTCTCTGGGTGATTCCACACAATCAAATTTTGAGCATAAAGAACAATTATCCTCCATCGGATTATGCTCCGATGGAGGGTAATCCGATTATCTTTTATATTCACAATAAATATCAACTTCCATGTAATGAAAGTTCGATAAATGGCACTGATTAAAAGAGTTTGAATGCCGCTGCCATAGAATATAAACGATCCCTCTCGCAAACACAAGATCCATATGCTCAGTGTTGAGATTACGTTGTATAGCTGATTATCTGCAGAAACTACAGCGGAATATTTTGACTGACTTAATATTCAGACGTTGAGAATATAAAAGATATCTTGCAATGAAATCCAAACAATAAAATTAACTGATATTCGGTTCGAAAGAAGATAGGCAAATCGAAAGTGATTGATTAAAAATACCTCGACTAGAATTTCATTTGATGATTCGTTAATTTTTTGCAGTGCTCTATCGAGTTCAATTACCTTCTTTGCCACCAAATGACGTTCTTCGAGTTTGTTCTCAAATTGATTACTTTGAATGGACAGAAAGTATAAAATTGTTAAACAATTCTCTTAATGCATACTTATTAAAATGAATTGAACGTTGCGTTATTCAAAAGCTGATGATATGGCGATAACTTTGATCTTGATAACTTAATGTGTTGAAATAAATGGCTTGGGACTCACTCTCAGTTGTATGATAATCTCTTTTGCTTTTTGAAGTGTCGAATCTCGAAGTTTTGCTTTGCCTAGATAATTGCATGTTCGAAACGATCTTTTACTGCTAATATTCTACAAAAATTCATTCGATGATAACTCAGTGTTTGGTTTATCAATTCCATCCAATCGCTTCCATTCATTTCATCATTTTCACTTCTTTTTTCATTCGAAATAAACCACTGATCCAGTGCAATACATATAATCATCAATCGGATTACACGTTTCTAACTGCACTATGATATTATTTGAGAAAATTAATAGTTCCCAAGTGCAAATCCTTCGTGCAAATATCCTTCGCTGCTGACTTTATGCGAATGGATTGTTTTTCGAAAAATCATAATGAATGAAAATATTAACGTTATTTGAGTGCGTTTTGTGCAGTTCATGATAAGTTCTTCCGTGGAGACGAGGCGAAATAATGTTATTGTTATTATCATTGTCATTATTAACGTGTGATGAATGAATGTGACGGTGACGATGCGATTTTGGCATTTCTTTTTATTCGTTTATTATGGTACCGCTTTTGGTTTTTCTTTTTATTGATAACGAACGTCTTGTTGACAAATCTATGACCACTTCTGCAACATGTGTCATTATACTTCCTATTTGACTTCGTAGCGATGGTTGTCGGGATTTTTTAAAGGATTATAACATAACTGGTGTTTGGTGAATAGGACTGGGGCAGTGTGGACGACCGTTTCTCGTTTGTATCTTTAGTCATAAGCTCTGACAACGAGCATATTCCTCTAAGATGAATCCTTTCATGGATCAAATACTCCAACAGTTTTACGAATCAATTTTCGAAACTCATTTAAAGCTCCGCTTAATAGCGTTATTTTATTAACTTGATCAAGAAACTGCGAATAGTCAATTAAGTTTTCCCTATATATGTTCAGCTCATTTTTGGTGGAATTAAATGAAGCCGAAATTCATTAGCTTCCGTGCAATGTACATTTTCCAGAAAAAGGTCGAAGTTGTATTTCTCAGCGACAGATTACTCTCTCATACACTCTAGCACTTCTGAATATGCGATATCCTATTAATTAAGGACTGTCTAAGCCAGTGGTTCTCACAGGGTGTGAAATTACCCATTTTGGGTAATTTGGTGGTCTCGTGGGGGGTAACGGAGGGAATCGAGAAATTAGTAGTTGTTATGCTATGATAGAACGCCATTGTGATGGTGTCTTTTCACATGGGTCTATATAAATGCGTTCAGTTCATGACGGCACTCTTTTTTCTCCCATTTAGCCGATTAGTTCATGACTGAAATGCCGTCATGAACTAATGGGTCTGTGTAGTCACTACGCATTGAGTCTGTGTAGTCACAAATTTTTCATAAGTTAATAGCTTACGAATGTTTTTTTAACCGATACAATGCTTCTACCGTAATGAACGACAGCATTTTTATGATATTAATGAGTTGAATAGCACAATGGGAATTTCAGCACAATGGGAATTTCAGCACAATGGGAATTTCAACACAATGGGAATTGGACAGTTCGAATTTATTGTTATCCTTCCGATGAATTTTTACTTATTCATTAACCATCACTTTGATGAAATGATTGCTTTTCCTTTCATCTCGAAGATAATTTCTCAACTGTTTATTACAAGTTCCTTCTTCATAAGTAATTGAACTTCTTGTCAAATTTCATCTTTTTAATCGCTGAAGAATATTTTTTCCATTTCTATGGCCCAGGTTCATATTGTTTCCGCAATGGATAAATAAAGTTCTAAAAACACTTGTTTTATTCGAGAAAATTAATATCTTTCACGTCACTGAGGAATTTGCGGACCGGTTCTCCTAGTGTTCCCGACATTGTACGTAGAAATTGTAGGTTTTTGTATCGAGGGGGGGAGGGGGCGTAACACGGCGTGAGAGATCATCAAAATGGATAATGGAGCACCCGAACCTGAGAACCACTGGTCTAACCTGAGAACCACTAGGAGAATTATATCGCAGTCTGAGAAGTAGTCAGCAGCTGATGGAAGTGATTTATTATCGAAGATAACTAGAAGTGTTCATTCGATGATTCGGAAGATGAGATAATTTATTAAAGTTACCGTTACAGGATCGAGCAATCGTTCTCAGAATCGAATGAATCAGATCAGACAGTTTTGAACGAGGCAATTCCTTGCCTCAACTCCAACTTTATCCAAACCCACAAAACCTCTCCAACCAACAGAATATACAGAATGACGAGTGCACATTGATTGTACATCATCATATTGCGAAAAACATTCCGAAATTTCCCTCTATGCAAATCATACAAAGCACTGCTTATCGAATGAGTAAATTCAGCAAGAATGCATTGCAAACACAATTCATTTGAAAGTGTAAGTTCCCGCAACATATTAAAGGCAATCGCTGCTCTCCAAAAGAGTCCTATCGGACGATAATATTAGTCATGTATCTTTCATGTCGTTTCATTCGATATCGTCCAACTGTCTTAATAGGAATGAAACAATTAAGTGACAAAACGATAAAGTCGTTCTTCTTTGAATAACGATAAATTGAGACAAAACCGATATTTCAATGCACATATAATTGAGTGAATAACGATAAATTGAGACAAAACCGATATTTCAATGCACATATAATTGACCGTATTTTGATTGTCATCAGCCATTGATCATTAGTTTACTGTTGAAAAATACTTATTAAATACGAGTCTGAAACTGTTGTCAGACATTTTGGTTTACATCTAGATGATAACAATGAAGCGAAGCACTCACTTCAGTTCCCCGTCATTTGTCGTCATTATCTCTTTTTGTCGCTAACTGCCGTTATTTGTCGATTGCCGATTGTCGTTATTCATCGTTATTTGTCATGCGACTAAACGAAAAGGGTTTCAGTTCGTTGTTCGAAACGCATTCAGTTGTTCGGTGTTCGTCGAGCGATAAAAATTGCAGATATTTAGCGAAAATGGTAAAGTAACACTTCATGCTCTACCGATAACAGTCCTCGTTTTGATTGTCAATTTCTGGTCAAAGCAGAAAAGAAGTATGCGCATTATATGCGAAGAAAATCTGTTAGGATGCACAGCCGCGTATAAATAGCATAATTTCAGGAGGAGTTGATAGTTTTAATTGAATCATACTCGTATCACCGTTATTCGGAAAAGAATGTTCGTTGGTTCATTTCGACTTACGACATAGCTTGGTATGTAGTCAAATGAGAAAAAAATCACTGACTGACCGAACAGGATGATTGAATTTTCGAATGAATTAACGATAATCAAATTTGTCTGCGCAATTAAGGCAGCAGCTATTTTTGCGTCAGGATAATTCACATTTCAGTTCATTAGCAATTATATCTTGACTGCAACAGTCGACAACGATCAAGACGATGAGGCGAGCAATTTACAGATGCTACCGTCGTCGTACTGTTGATCGTATCTGACCGTACTAATTATCAATAATCTGATACAAATACAACTCCAAATGTACGGTTTTTCATTGTTCGTTTACATCAACAACATTCTAACAACAGCAATTGGTTGTGCTGCGAATGTTCTTATTCTTATTCTGGCCTACCGCATTCGCGATAACTCAACCAACGACGTTCGAATCAGTATTGTAGCGCATGCCATCACCGACTTAACACTTACATTGGTTTATACTGCATTGCAACTGGTATATTGTTCATTTTTAACTTGTTATTCGTTTACGGTAGTTCATGTGATCATCATTTGACTCATTCATTATCATTCACCATGCACCGTTCGGACAGTGTCTAATCAGCACTGCCGTTTTGAGCGTAATTTTAATGTTGCTAAAAAAATACAGCTGAATTTCGATTGATTTGCTCACACCTTCAGAAATCCACTTGATCCATCAATCTTTAGAAACGTTTATTGGAAAAATTAACTTAAACAATGTGCATTGACAATTTCTCGTATTACAAAATAAACGGAAATTTTAACTAATTGATTCTAAAATGTTGAATTCTAACAGATTTCTCATGAATGAACGTTGATAGCACTTTTTATTGGTCATTAATTATACTGTTTCGTGGCTGGAACATCAGTTGATCGATAAAAATTTCAATATGATTATTCATCAATGCCAAACGCTTAGCAATTATATATGAGAGAGTTTGCTGCAACGATAGGCGGCTATGCATTAAGACATATTTCTTGTGAAATGTTTGATGAATGCGTTGATTCACGAAATGATAAGATTCTATGAAGTGTTAATTAATAATAAGCTTAGAGCACTTGATCATGATAACAGAGATTTATTGTGCTCATCTCCGTATCTATATTGACACGAGACGATATTCGTTGAATTGTAATCGAACAAATTAAGGGAATAATAATTTGCGATGGAACTGCTATGCTCCTTATCATTGGGCCAATAACACAAATGGCTTTTTGGATATCGCGTGTTCTTTTCGCTTCTTTCTGCTTGCTGATAGAAGTGAACATTGTCATGCTACCGATGGGCTTTCTTTACCGATCAGGTGGAATATTTATTTTTATTGAGAGTAATGATTATTTATTGAATTGGTGGTATTTGACTGCGTTTAATTATGCAAAGTATTCACGGCGACTAATTAATTACTCGGTTGTGTTCGGTTGGCCTGCTCGCCTAGCCAGCGGGGTTTAGGCGTAAATTGAGGCTAGAACAATGCGCCGCACGGAAACATTGCGAGCGTTGTGGCCAGAAACGTTACAAACCTGGCCAAGTTTGATAGCCTGCTTGCCAACGCGAGTGAAAGTCATCCAGGTGACTTTGGGGATTCATTGGAATTTGTATGTCACCTGTGCGTTTATAACATTCCAAAAATGTTTAACAAACATTTTTACGAATTCTACATCAATTAATTTCTCTGAGATTCTCTCATAAGTACAACTGAAACGTTCCTTTGTTTCAGCTTCTATGGCCACAT